>MU860012.1:143178-243083 GCA_033296875.1 Achaetomium macrosporum | reverse complement strand
GGGGGGAATAATTGAGAGTGGTGGGTAGAAATAGCGGTGTCGTTCTCCTGAATCGGGCAGTGTGGCCAGATCGGGTAGGCGCTTGCGATCAGATCTGGTGTGCAGTGCGCTGGCCATTTGCCACTCTGATCGCTTGGACCGTGGAACCCCAAGTGTCCTCTGCGGTCTCCTGAAGCGGACGACGCACCTGTCGTGGATACCTCCGTAATTCGTCCGAGTTGGACCGACGGCTGCCTGCGGTCTGCCTCATGCCAGCAATGTTAATCAAGCGAACAAGTCGGTCCGCAATGTATGAGTTCCTCGAGAAACAGTTGCATTTGGGACTTTCGGTGATGACTTCTGTCACTTCTTCATTGACCTGCCTTGGCACTCACCCATTCCATGCTTGCAGTCGCACTCGCCGGGGGTTGACCCTTGTAGTCCGAGCAAACACCGGGTTCCCCGTCGAGCTGGCCGTTTCCCTGGGACGATGTGATTGACGAGCTTGTGAAAGACCGAGTCATGAGCCCACCACAGCGATTGGACATGCCAACGGCCGCGGTGGCACGGCGCATTGGGTTGAGGGATTTCGTGTCCCCCGGGCTGGGCGCAACAGGGTGCCCAATGCACGAGCGAAAAGGGGGCAGTGTTTCAAGTTCATGCATTCGACCAGTCCGGCGCCTGCGACTGGGTTCCCCAGGATCTGGCCCTGACCACGAACGCAGCTGCCCCACTTCCCGGACCAATCGCCCTTGTCGGGCCTTGGACAGGCGGCCAGGCACATCTGGCTTCTGATTGGGCGAACGTTTCTGTACCCCTGGCATGATGAGATCCACTAGAAGCGGGAAGTCCCTGGAATTTTTCACCCAGACCTCTTTCCATCTGGGTGATGTGCTGTCCACGATCTGCGATTCGGCAACCGTTGGGCAAGCCCTGGCAGCCACAGACGACCCTAGCACACAGGCCAAGGTCCGGCAAGGGACTCGCCAGCTGCCCCGCTGCAAAGTGCCGACTGGCAATTGGGCGCTCACATGTGAGCCAGCCAGCAGGGCACGTCGACCTGTCACCTGTCACAGCAGCAGCTTTCTGTCTCATCAGCCAACACGCCACGTCCAAGAACGCGGCAAGCAGAAGGCTTCCAAGTGGCGGACGAGGACGTTCGGTGGAGAGCGTCAACTGCAGCTCATACTGACAGCGCGGCTGGCTTTCATCACACTGGATATGCCGGTGCAGACTCTCCTGTGGTAGGTAACAGAGCAAGTAGATCCATTCCGAGCAAGCGGAAAATATTCCCGTCATTATGGCCCTGATTGCGGAATGATTCTGGTCGAATTGCCACAGGCCAGCGTGAGTGCTTGCATGGATGCACCGGGAAAAAAAAGGAGCAAGGGGCCTCCCCCTTGCAGGCCTCCCCTGTCTGCCCCTCCCATCCCAAGTTCCAATACCCACTCCACTCTGGATGGTTGGCCTCTTGGGACGAAGCGACCATGTGTGTCCAGTGGCGTTCGAAACAACCGTTCGCTTCGTGGGCCTATAATGTGCTGTCGTCCAATCATCAAGGGATGAACTGGCAGAACAGAAACATGGAGGATAAAGGGAGCCCTGCCCGCTCTTTGTCGTCTGCTCTTTTTATTCTCCCTTCTTCACCACGGCATCGCGCCTCTGTCCTTCCTTCAAACCAGAGCTTCAGCCTCGGGCTACATTGTCTTTTTTCGCTTCCCATTGTTCCACTTATCGGTCTCTTTGGAACCGACTTTCACATTCAACTTTGAGCCAGGTGCTTTCGACTGTGAATCCCGTCTATTGTTCGCCGGCCGTCAATACCTGTTCAACCTAGCACAGAGAACGTGCGACAGCAGAAAACAATAGCGACCACAAAACACAAAGCCCATTCATTCCTTCTGCGGCTCCCGAGCAGTGCTCGATATCAAAAGACAACCGCCTGGTCTACGCAGTGACCTCTTTCGCTCCCTCCAGCCTGAAACTCAGCCATCTGGCATTCTGAGTGCGCGATCGACCGACCAAAACAACCACCAAAAAATCCATCAAGATGTTCGCCAACGGACTCAGCGCCGGCGCCCTCGCCGTTCTGCTTGCGGGCTCCCAGCTCGCCGCTGCCCACATGGAGGTCTCGTACCCTGCGCCCTTCCGGTCCAAGTTCAACCCGCACGCGACCAACATCGACTACACCAACACGGCGCCGCTCGCTGCCGACGGCTCAAACTACCCTTGCAAGGGCTACCACTCGGATATGGGCAGCGCTGCGGGCGCCTCCACGGCCACCTTTGCTGCGGGCGGCCAGTACAACTTCACCGTTGTCGGCGGCGCTCCCCACGGCGGCGGTTCCTGCCAGGTCAGCTTGAGCTACGACCAGGGCAAGACCTTCACCGTCATCCAGTCGATCGAGGGCGGCTGCCCTCTGTCGTCCAGCTACGACTTCACTGTTCCCTCCGATGCCCCGGCGGGCGACGCCATCTGGGCCTGGACCTGGAACAACCAAATCGGTAACCGCGAGTTCTACATGAACTGCGCCCACGTCACCATCACCGGCGGGAGCGCCAAGCGTGAGGTTGAGGAGAAGCGCGCCACTGCGGCCTTCTCTTCGCGCCCCCAGGTCTTCGTCGCCAACCTCAACAACGGCTGCAACGTGGCCGAGGGCACCGACGTGCAGTACCCCAACCCCGGCCCCGACAAGATCACCAGCGGCAGCAAGCTCGCTCCTCCCACTGGCAACTGCGGTGCTAGCTCCGGCGGCAGCGGCAGTGGTAGCGGCAGCGGATCAGGCAGTGGATCGTCTCCGGCGAGCTCCGCCGTGCAGGCCACGGCAGCTCCCGCTTCCACTGCTCCGGCTGCTTCTGCCTCTCTTCCTGGGTATGTACAATCTTCGTCTTCTCACCCAGTCAGACTGACCGCCATTACCCCCATTCCCGACCCTACTACCACAACTCATACTATTCCGTCTACGGACTCGAGCTTACCAGCCTCCTCTAGTGGCGTGTTCATCACCGTTCCTACCCAGGCTGCGAGCTCTAGCGCTCCGGCCGCCGCTCCCACCACCCTGGTGACCTCGGTCGCCAGCGCTCCGGCCGCCTCCACCGTCGTCTCCGCCCCGGCTGCCACAGGCACCGGCTCCGCCGGCTCCGGCAGCGGTTCCTCGGCGGGCGGCCACGCAGCCGGCACGGCCTGCAGCAACGAGGGCGCGTGGAACTGTATCAACGGCACCTCCTTCCAGCGCTGCGCCAGCGGCGTCTGGTCGACGCCCCAGGCCGTCGCCGCCGGCACCACCTGCAAGTCCGGCGAGAGCGACGCCCTCAGCATGGAAGCCGTCAGCAGCAAGCTTCGCCTGCGCTCCCGCTTCAGTGGGTCGGCCAAGTACAGGCTTGCCGCCTAAGTTCAGCCTTCCCGGCAAAACAAACTTCTTCGCTTCACTTCGTTATCTAGAGTCGGTTGCTGGCCAGCTAGCTGCAGCACCTGCTCTTTGATTTCGATTCATTTGCGCCACCATTTTTCCATTTTTCCTTTTTTTGGTGGGCAAGGGATGGTGCATTTTTTTCTTCTACAATACCCCGTTGGCTAGGCTCAGGTAGATGGAATTTCATCGGGCAACCTGGCCAACTTTTGATTGTCACTCGTTCATTTTACCATTAGGGAAGGCAAACTTTTGCGCAAAGCCTTGTTTTGCACAACAACAGGGGCGTTCGATGTGATCGTGTAACAATACCTGCGATGATGACACAGGCATTCGCTAGAGAAAAGGGCACGGGAATGATTGGGACTTTCGGGATACACAGCAATGACATGACATGAAATGATACCATACCATTTCGTTGCAGAGTGAGCTTCCCTGTGAAACGATTGATCGCTATTAGTCAGGGTGTGAGTTCATGCTGCCTGGTGGTTCGTGTTTTGTGCTATGTGGATCTGGGATTGGACCTACCAGAGCGGTGTTTCGTTTCACACGATGAACTGGTTGATCCATGTGGGACCAACCTCGGTCTCTGTGGATGATGTCTGCAACTTGTAAGTGGTAATAAACAGAGATGGTTGTTTTGTTTCACGGGGCGGACTCTAATCGTTGCAATACACAGTAGCACGGTGTCTCTCGACGTAACAGTCAACATCTGTGTAAACATGGAACGTATCACACCTGAACAGCAGGTGACAGCCGGGTACCAGGAGCTCTATGTCTAAGTGAGGAATCACGTCCAAGTCTTTCAGGCTCAAAACTCCTCCATCCACACTTACACAGTCATAAAACACCCAGACGCTAAAGTGAATCCAGGAGATCGATACCCTTTCGTCCCGTCGTCACCCTGCCCGCCGTCCAGAGCCTCCCAACCTACTCACCCCTGACTCATCCCTTCTAATCCCTAGTGACACGAACCGCCTCCTCCAAGATCGCCAGCCCCTCCCGAATCTCCTCCTCACTCATGACCAAGCTCGGCACGAACCTCAACGTGTTCGTCCCCGCAGTGATGACCAACAGCCCCCTCTCCCTGGCAGCCTTCACAATCTTCCCCGGGTCCTCGCTCAGCTGCAAGCCCAAGATCAACCCCCTCCCCCTTACCTCCTGCACCAGGTCGGGGTACTTCCCCCTCAGCCCTTCAAACCCGCGCTTAAACACCTCCCCCTTCTGCACCACCTCCGCCTGCAGCGCCGGATCGGCCAGCCTCTCCACGATATGGTGCCCCAACCGACACGCGAGCGGGTTCCCGCCGAACGTCGTCCCGTGGTCGCCGACCTTGATGTTCGCCGCCACGTGGGCGTTGACGATGGTCGCGCCGATGGGGAAGCCGTTGCCCAGCGCCTTGGCCGTCGTCAGGATGTCCGGGTGCGCCTCCCTGGGCAGGCGGCTGTGCGCCCAGAAAGTGCCCGTGCGCGACAGGCCGCACTGGATCTCGTCGTAGTGCAGGAGCGCGCCGACCTCTCGGCAGCGCTTGGCGAGCGCGATCAGGAAGGCGTCCGAGGCCGGAGTCACGCCGCCTTCGCCTTGGATCGGCTCCACGATGACGGAGCAGGTGGCGGGCGTGATGAGCGAGGGCAGGGCGGCGATGTCGTTCAGCTCGCCTACGCGGAAGCCCGGGACCATCGGAGAGAAGGGGGCCTGGTATTTGGGGTTCGGCGTGGCGGAGAGCGAGCCCATGGTGCGGCCGTGGAAGGCGTTGCGGAAGGAGACGATCTCGTGCTTGGCCCCTGACGGGTCGAGGACCTTGCCCACCTTGCGCGCGAACTTGATACCGGCTTCATTGGCTTCGCTGCCGGAGTTGCAGATGAAGACGGAGGTTGCGTCGTGCATGCCGCCGGACGCCACGGTCTTCTCGATGAGGAGCTTGGAGAGTGCGCCGGTCCAGGGGTTGTAGTAGAGATTGGAGGCGTGCATGAGGGTTTTGGCCTGGAGAGAAATGAGTTTCCTATCTCTGATGTGAAGGGTAAGGAGATGGGATGGAGGTGACTCACCTGCTGCGCGATCAGCTTGGATATCCCGGGGTCACAATGTCCAAGCGAGTTGACGGCGATGCCCGCTGTGAAGTCGAGGTACTTTCTGTTCTCGATATCGTACAGGTAGGAGCCCTCTCCCTTGACGAATACGGGTGGTGGACGCGAGTATGTGGCCACCATGAAGGGCGCATGCTCGCGGACAAGGGCGGCGCTGGCCGAGTCCTCAGCGGGATCCGGGTTCGGCAGCGCCGCGTCCCTCAGAATTTGGGAAGCGGTAACAGCTGAGGAGCTCGATGTCGGCACGGCAGCCGCCTGCGAGTAGAACCGGGAGACAGCCGGGCGAGTGGCGGCAGCAACCCGCAGGGAGACGCGGAACGCCATCATCAAGGGTCAGTGTTTTAAGGGGATGCGGTGGATTGAGCGAGACGCCAATGAATCGTTAGAAGGCGCGGCGGCGCGCAGACAATCACCGCATGGAGGTTACAAAAATGATCGAACTGGGAAGGCTTCGTAAGATGGGGGTATTTTATACCCTTCACAATAGCTGCAACTCGATGTTAGTCATGCAGCAATTGGATCCTGAACTCGAAGAGTCATTCTTGAGAGTCACTCGAGATGCCTCAAAAGCCTCGGACCCTGAGCGATGTCGGGCGTTGAAATTTGACCCCACACACCATCCAGAGGGCGGCTTTGCGTTATCGATAAGAGCAGCCCTTGTTGGTATCAGTTCTCCATCCATCAAGGTTCTCACCGAGTAGAAAGACTCAACAAAGAGCAAGGAGGCAAAGGTATTGTCCCGCATGTGGTCGTCGACTTTCTGTGTTGAGAGATCAAATGCCAATCACTGACGGTGCAAGTGTCTGATGAAATATCAAGAGTTGCCCTCGCACGACTTACGCGCAAAGGCCACGAGATCAGCACGTGAAATTGCAGATCTACTGGACCTGCTATGCCTCTATGCCTCAAATCCGGCCCACGAAATGCAGAGCAAGAGAAAAATAACCCATCGCGTCATCATCAATCATCCAGTCATGACGGGCATGTCGCAAACCTCAGCGTGAGGAGCTCCTGTCCACCGGGCAGCTCGAGACGAAGCGTCGCCTGCTGCTCCCTTTCCACCGTTTCCGTGTGGATAGTCTTGGCCAACGCCCCCGACGGGCCGGGAAGCTCGACGCTGGTCTGCCTTTCGTGGCGCACCTTAGCAGACACCGTGAGTCTTGCCGGTTTTCCCCTGGAGCGAGTGTTTTTCCCTCTGCAGCAAGCGGTCAGTATGGGCAGCTCGCAAAAAGGAGCAAGAAGCAGCTGCACAGGACCTTACCCGGTACTTGGGGTGGTTGTGAGTCGCCTTGCCGCCGGCCGTGTGGTGCTTGTGGATGAAGTCTTGCTGCTTCTTGATGCTGTCGCGGTCCATCTCCAGGAGCAGCTTTTGGCTCTGCTTGATGTCGCTGATCAGGGCGTCGCATCGGTTCTTCGTAAAGTCTTCGCGGACAACGACGCGCAGCATCTTCATCTGGTTCGTGTGCGGAGCCATCGTATAGGCAGGCACCACCTGTAAGTGATGGTTAGCCATCCCTTTCAATCCTCTACGGATCAAGTTTGACACGCACCCAGCCCCTGACGCGAAGCGCATGCGCTAAAGCGAATTCATCGTACTTGCGATCCTCGTCAGGTGGCAGGCGGAAAGCCACAAGCGGTAGGCCCTCGCCCGACTTCTTTGACATGATGATGAAGCCGAGCGCCTCGAGTGAGTCAGACAGGTAGTCGGCTGTCCGCGTCAGGTTGCTCATGATGGCTCTGTAGCCCTTCTTGCCCAGTCGGATGAGCTGATAGTACTGGCCAATCACTTGGCTGGCGCCTTTGCTGAAGTTCAGTGTGAAGGAAGCCTGATCGGCGCCCAGGTAGTTGATGTTGAAGACCAGCTCCTGCGGCAGGTACTCGGCACTGCGCCAGACAACCCAACCAACACCGGGGTAGACCAGGCCGTACTGCGGAGGTCAGCGAAGCTCAGCCAGCCTGGTGTAGGTAAGGGTTTATTCTGCGAAGCAACTACTTACCTTGTGTCCAGAGACATTGATCGAAACTACATGATCGAGTCTAAAGTCCCACTCGAGGTCCGGCACGACGAAGGGTGCCACGAAGCCACCGCTGGCGGCATCCACATGGATTGGCGTGTTGAGGCCCTTCTTGGTCAGCAGGTCGTTGACCGCTTTGACGTCTTCGTATTCACCCGTATACGTTGTACCGAGAATGAGGGCGATCCCGATGGTGTTCTCGTCGACGAGGTTGACCGTCTCTTCCGGGTCGACGACATAGCGGTCTTCGGTGCAGTAGACCAGCTTCTCCTCGATCTCGAAGTAGCGGGTCGCCTTCTCCCAGCAGACCTGGACGGCCGACGACATGACAATGTTGGGCCTGTCGCAGGGCTTGCCTTCGGCCATCCGCTTGTTTTTCCAGCGCTTCTTCATGGCCAGCACGGCCAGCATAATGGCCTCGGAGCTGCCGACACAGGACGTACCTACGGCACCGACCGTCTCGCCGGGCCCAACCGGAGCGTTGAACAAGCGTCCAATCATGGAGACACACCGGTTCTGGATGTCGGCCGACTGCGGGTACTCCTCGTAGTCGATGAAGTTCTTGGAGAAGGACTCGGTCATCAGCTTCTCGGCCTCCTCTTCCATGTACGTGGTGACAAAGGAAGCCAAGCTTGTGCGAGTGTCTGTGTCAGCTTTCACTTGGTAAAGGCCGGGAAAAGCGGACGTACTTCAGAATGGGGTTCCCGTCCAGGCTCAGCTCGTCCTTGATCATGCGGTAGGCCACCTCCTTGGGCATCTCGCCCTCGGGCATCTCATGGCGAGGGAGGTCCTGGGCGGCAAACTTGGACCCGTAGACGCTGGTGGTGAAGCTGTCGTCATCGTTGGCGAGCTGCAGATGGACCTTTTTGACGCCGTTGGCAAGCTTCTCCACCTCGTCGTTGGTCGGGATAGTCGAGAGGTGCACCATCTTGACGACTTTTGGCGGTTAACGACAGTCAACCTAGAAGTAATGTGTAAGTGAATGCGATGTGTATTGGTGCGGAAACTGAAGGCAAGTGGAGGAAGGATGGGAATTTCCACAATCCGCTGAGTTCGGCTTTATAGACAACAGAACATAAGCACCTTCCTCCGTTGCATTCCCGGCTCCCGGTCAATGAACAGGTGTGGGAGGTTTTGGTCCCCGTTGTCTCATGATCCACTGAAGGAATCCGAGGAATGGAAATTAGCAAGGCACTCACCGGTTTGAGCAGAGCCACTGTCGGTGAGGCCACAATGCAGCTGGTTAATAACGAGGACGAATAACTATTTCGATGAAACCGTGGAGGGAGGAACGGACCGGGACGACACACGGGCACGAAGGAGGCCGCCCCGCCCCGCGCCAGCAGTCAGCACGCCCAACCGAGGGGAAGTCTGAAGAGGGTGCAGGGCACAAAGCCACTTGCTTGCGTTGGGCAGGCTCCGTTCCATTGGGCTGTTCGACTGGCCCGCTGAGATGCATTTGGCGTCGTCTGGTTGGCAAACCCCGGCTTCGTGCAGCAGCCCACAAAAGCTTGTCTTCTGCAGAGAGGGACGATCCGAGGCTTGGCGAATCAGGAGAGGGCCATCCTCAGCACAGGGAATCCCAGGGCGTGAATCCGTTTCTCAACAAGCTGCTTGACAGCATGGGAAAAATGTCACCCCATCTCATTACGTGCTTCCCGTTACCCCTGGCCAAGGCCCTTGCGAGAAAGACTGCTCATTTGTGGGCATTATTCTACCATGCAAGGCTCACTTTTTCTTGGCGTGTGACGATCTTTTGGGATCACTGAGTGATTATCATTTTTAATGAAGAAATGCAGCGTAATATGTGGGAAGCTATGCCGCGGGCTGAGCAGTTCACCACTCGAGAGGCTTCCCAGTCCACTCCACCAACTTTCCTCCGTGCTCCTCTTTAGTCGTCTTGGTCAACACCTTCATCATTCCATCGCATGATTCGTCCACGCTGACCATGAGCTTAGCCTGGGTCTCCTCGTCAACACCGAACGAGCGGGCTCCCGCATCGCCCATGTCGGTATGCACCCAGCCGGGGCACAGGGAGAAGGAGTGTAGCCAGCTTTCCTCAAGGTGGATCTTGATGCTGTACCAGGCCGACGCCGCCTTGGACGGACCGTAAACCCCGTTTGGAAAGGGGAGTGGGGAGCTACGCGAGGGTTGTCAGTTCATTTCAGTACTATATATAGACCTGCAGACGCGGATGAAGTCTAGTACGTACTTGAGACTACCGGCCGTCGTGCCCATGATGGAGAAAATGGGCTCGGGTTTTCGGCTCGACTTCTGCAGTAGCGGCCGCACAGCCTGACTGTGTAAGGCGTTAGCAATTGAAAGACATTCAGCTACATGATGGCTTGGGCTAAGATAAAGAAAATGAAAAAAAAAATACAGAGAAAGACAGGGGGGTAAAAACAGAGAGCGCGTGCATGTGTGCGTGCGTATGAGTTGTGTGAGAGAGAAAAGACTGATCAAAAAGGATACGTACAACAGGGATACGACGCCGTAAGTATTGGCTTCGAAGTGGGCTTTGAGGTCCTCCTCCTTAACCTCGGCGACGGTAGGCCATGTGTAGCTCACACCGGCGTTGGCAACGACGATATCGATGTGGTCAATGCCGTGACCCTCGAGCGTCTTCACGGCCTCGAAAGCATCAGTCCAAACCCTGGCATCGATCTTGATCACGACCAGCTTAGAGCCCTCGGCCGTGGGCAGCTTGGACAGCTCCTTGGAGGTCGGGTGGTCTGGGTTGCGATTGGCAGCGATGACGGTGTGGTTGGGCAGCGCCAGGTAACGCGCAAGAAGCCCCTTGCCGAGGCCACGGTTGGCTCCGCTGATCAGGACGACGGTAGACATGGCGGGCTTGGTCCGGGGTTTTCGGATGAGACAGGGTTGCAGGAGTAGTGGGTGGTAGTGGAGTCAATTGAATTGGTGGTGAGCACGCAATAGCTAACCAAGAGTGTCGAGCAGTAAGCACGTTGAGGGTACGGAGATAACCTTTTCGAGGCGACGGAGCTTGGGAGATGGAGTGAGAAGAGGGCAGAGATACTAGTAATGCAAGCTTTGTTGCCGAAGATGCTGTCGTAGTGCCTTCTCCTTGAAATGCCTTTTCAGACGCTACACCCTGGCTTGCTAGAGCTGACAAATGAATATCCACTGACAAATCCAACTTCATATCGCTCTTGCTCAGCTGCGGGACCAAAAGTACCAGCGGGTTGCCATTTTCGGTATGCGATCCACGGCGATGGGTATCCGGACGGGTGCGTGGCTAGAGGGTGTTGTCGTGTATCGTCGTGGTGAGTGAAGAACCCCCAATCGAGCCGTCCTCACTTGCTTCTTAGCATCCACCTGTTTGAGAACACATAGGAGCTCAAACGACACCTCTTCTCGCACATCTCACTACCTTAACCAACCAACGTCCACCCACTTCTCAGGCATGTGGGACCATCTGAAGCCACGACGGGGTGTAGTACACTCCGATGGGCACCCTCCTTAGGCTGAGGAAGGATTCGACCACAATGTAGACTCTTGCGCAGCCATACGCAACCAGAACGATGATTCCAACCGCTTGGTAGTACCTCCCGCCCATTTCGATCAGGCCAATCCTACTCTTTCCGACAGCGGAGCTGGGCACTAGTATTGAGAACCATCGGCCGATGAAAAGAAGGATGGCCAGTGTGTCAAGCATCGCCGGGACAGCCCCGATGATAATAAAGCACGTGGTTTTCCTGTCCAACAATGTCAGTGATTTCATGCCTATTGAGGGGGTGTTGGGAGCAGAAAGGCTCCCGAGACAGCCAGAAAGGGTAATAAACAGCTCGGATTTTAACGTACCACAGCAGATGCTCCACGGGAGTCGGGAATTCGAAATTCCACGCGCTCAAATGCACTCCGCCATATACAGCAGGAAGCGCAACGGCAAGCACGACGAGAAACCGCCTCTCATCCACGGCGTCGATCATCGTATCCATATCAACAAATGCCGAGGAATAGGAGAAGCGAAGATTTCTGGTCTTGGAGAGGGAACTCCCCCGAAGTGATCTAGAAGCTCCACCACCTGGGTCCTCTCTCTGGCAGCATTTAGACGGTACAGGATCGGGATCCTGTCCATCATGATCCCTGTGATGGGAATGCTTGAAGTCTCGACTATGCGATGTGCCCCCCCCGGGGAAAGGGGGGGGGTGGTTAAGGTAGGATGCCACCGCCTTCCATCGCGCCAAGGTACTGGCCTCGGTAGAGGCAGCATATGGGATGGTGGCCCAGAATGCCAGATTTCCAAGGAGAGTGCCCTCGCGGGGAGAAACGTGGGATAGGACTGACACTTCATCCGGCGAGTAAGGAGACAGAATCAGTGGGTCTACGAAATCTTCGGGAAAGAATACCTTTTGGACCATGACCGCAAGTGGGCAATCCCAATCAAGAGTCATACACCAGCTCAGGCTCGGAAATGTCCAACGGCTTCTATAAAGATTTGAGCTCATTAATACACCGCCAGACAGCAACATACGGTATATCTGATGTCCAGGACTTACCTCGAGCCAGAGGGTATACGTGGCAACAGCACAGATGACATGCACCATCGTATGAACCTCAAGAAGCGTAAGGGGGAGGCCATAGACTCGGCGAGCTACGCACGCTGTTGCTGCTTACGAGACTTGGAGCAGCACGAGAGCCTTCTGCAGCACGTCTGCTTTGCTCTTAGCAGCGATCCTTTCTGGGCTGATATATATCCAGAAGTCTCGCCGCGCCAGCTCAAGTACGCCGTCTGGGGTCAAGTGTGTCGATCGGGCCACCTCGATAGATTCCCGCCCGGGGGCTGGATAGCCAAACTTTGCTGTTCCCTCGGGGGAAATTCGGACTCCGCCCATGGCTACGAAGAAGGCGTATCTCAGATCGAAGTTGAACTACAATTTCCTCAGTCAACGTCTCTTCTGGCAGCCAAGAACCCCCGAGACAAGGGCATTTTAGTCCTTACTCCTTTGTCAACGCGAACGCTGTGCTCCTGCGGCTTCCTGAGTTCCTTCCTAAGTCGGAGCGCCTGGACGAGCTGATCTGCCGCCATATAGAGCACAATCTCGGGCGCGAGTAGTACCATGACCGTCCACTTAGTCTTCGTGATGAGAATGCTTAGAAAGTCGGTCTCGGGCGGCACATTGAGGTGCAGTGCCGTGTAGATGCAGGCAAACAGCGTCAACACGCAGGTCCGGAGGACGTCCATGGTACCTCTAAAGTCGGCCGCCGAGACCCACGCTGGGGCGTAGATGGTGTGAAACGCCGTCTCGTTTCCTTCGTTGGTTCGGATCATATTCCAGAGCTCGTTTTCGCTAACGCTTGCCGCCTCGCAGGAGGCTGCAGCGGTGAGCGCAGCTAGGACCATATGAGCGACCATGCCGAAGGAGAGTAGACCCGACGAGCTATCGTCTGGCGGGCGCACAACTCGGGATGGCGAAGAGCGATGAGGAGTAAACAGGAGAGTTGAACGAGAAGGGAGAACGGAGGCAGGTTCAACAGCACAACGGCCTTCTTCGCCGGGCGCGCCCGTCGTGCGCCTACTGGCCGTCCTTCGCAGCTGAAATGCGGTATAGCGTAGCGTGCAGGCGGCTGTTGGTCCAAGCCGGACAGCCGCATATTCACGGTGTCACATTGGTCGGGCGCTTACCTCGGTACAGAGGATGATTTGCAGTTCGCGGGAGCATACACAGCAGGCAGCGCGTCGGTTGGAGTTGTCGGGGCGGCATGGGAGCGGCCGAGAAGATAAGGCAACCTTCGACGAGGAAGATCCATCCCAGCCCCGGCGGGGGTCGCAGTTTGAGATCTGGAGCTGAGCGATGCCGTAAGCTACCTTAGGGTGTTGAACGATGCTGAAGCAGATGCTGGCCACCGAAAAGAAGCTTCCTACTGAATGCAGATGCTGGGCTACCACAGTACCGTTTATGCCTGGACTTAAGTGTCTCGGTTTTGAAGGGCGGACCAGATATGCCCGGAAAGCAACTGCATGTCTAGGAGAGAGATAGCATGCAGACCAAGGTCGAGGGGCATTAGGTTTTGGTGCTTATGCTCATATCCTAAAATTAACAGCTGCAACTCAACAGGAAGCGAGATAAACCACCCATTTCAAGGACCTCCTAGATAACGCCCAGCAGCAAGCACTGAAGAAACCTGGACCTATCTGAATCCCGCTTGAAGCTAGTCGGTCCCATTCCTTGAACTTCCGCATTCGGAACGGCCATGACCGCCTCGCCAACGACTGTTGGCTCGCTGTCCTCCAAGCCGAGCGCATCCGCCCCAGTCCAGGCAAGAAAAAGGCCGACTTCATGTCGAGCCGAGCTCCCTGACACTAACGGTATGCTTTCTCTCTTGCTCTCACTCACTCTCTCTCTCCCTCCCCCCAACCCCACCCCACCCCAACGGCCTGCGTGCCGGGTTCTGAAAAGGGATACATGTCAATCCTGAATGCAATATGGACGGAATCGGAGGTTACTACTCAGCATTCTTCCTATGGACCTCCAAATCCTCGCGTGAATCGCAGTCTCCGCTGATTCCAGAGACACAAAAGCTATGACATAACAACAATACCTAACGCCTCCAGAGCTGACATTGATATTCCTTTCTGATTCAGAATGGAGCCGGACTTGTTCGGCTGTGTCTCGCGTGTACCCGATGACGATTTCATTCTGTTTATAGCAGGAGTTGCAGCGCTGATCTTCGACCCAGTGCGATTCGCTGTGCAAAATGTTGACCACCTATATATTTCTAGGCGATGGGCTGCAGTAACGGCTACAGTACCTCTTCGTTACCGGTGTTTCGCGCCGTCTCAACTGCCACCTTGGCTAACACATCAGTGATCACCTTGGCCGTCATTTCTTGTCCCTGACTCTCTACTCCAGCCTGTAAATGTGGCTTTGTTGTTTGGAGGATCAGGTGGAGCAACTCGATGCAGTCCACGGATGCTCCATTGTCGAGCATCAGCCGAGCGATGTAAACTCTGTCGACGTAGACTTCAATGAAGCGAGTCGAAACAGCGCTGACCTCCATGCGGCTCATTCCCATGCCACACACATGCAAGAGCTCCTCCTCTTTGGTAATATACCGGGGTGTCGGCATGAATCCAGGAAACCGGGGATCTTTGCAAATGCCAGCTCATGTTGCAGAGCCTGCACTTCCACTGGTTGAGATGTGGTGCAGGTTTCGTGGTGATAGTGGTGGACGAATCGTTCGCCTGCCGATGCCCCCTCTCCTCCAACCCTCCTTTTCCCCATCCACCTTTCATTTGTCCCTTTCTTCTTCTCTTTTCCCCATCCTCCCCCTCCCCCCCCTTTTTTTTTTTCCCCTTCTTTTCTGCTAAAATAGTTCGCTAAAAAGAATTCGCTAAAAAAAAGCGAGCCGCTATCTCAAGAGGTTCCATGTAAATAGATGCTGGAGGTAAAGCAGTCAAGAATATAACTACACATAACCGACCAGCATATAAATCCGCTGCTCGTGTCCATCTAGACCCCCTGAGCCCCATATCCCAGCACAGCCCGCTGGCCGCCAGCCACGCCCACGCCCACGTCTAGCTGTGCTCCGTCAACTTGCGACAATGCCTGGTGGAGTTTCTAGCGCTTGGCTCGGTCACGGTGGGCGCACATCCGCGGACCATCTGTCCACTCTGAGTACCTTAGTAAAAAGGCCTCGCACTGTCCTGGAGCTGCTTAGGTGGGGGTGAAGTCTCGCAGAGCCCATCTTGCTTGTTGATAAGGGCAAAGAAATTGGCCCGCGTGCCTACGAGCTTCCAGACGAAGATGTGCGTCTTCTCTTGCGTCGGGATGATAGAGTGTATAGTAGAGTCGAAATCGGTAGTACTAGCAGCTTGCTTGCTGGTCGATGGAGTGTGAAATTCTCCTGTGTCTTCAATGGCATCCTCCGGGAGGATCTCGCCGATAACAACAACGAAGTCCTGTTTGTTCGCGCCAGTGATCTCCAGCTCCCGGTGCCCGAACTCGATACCCGCCCTAGACTTATCGGATTCGAGGAGTTTTAGCGTGAAGTTTGCCGCTTTGCTGGTATTGTTCTGGTCCGCTTTTCGAATACGGATAACTAGTTTCTCTCGCCGGCTGCTGGGAGTTGAGATGGATAGTTAAGTCGAACTGGTGCACGATCGCGTCGTGTCTGCAGTCAAAGTCGATCCAGTTGCGGTTCCGCGAGTCGTCCGTCTTGGGGTCCTGTCCGGCGCGGACGAGTTGCCTGAGCGTGTCCCAGTCCTTCGCCGGCGGTGGCACATTGTGGAATGCCTGCTGGTCAGTGACCTAGTCCGTGTTGCCTCCGCCACCTTATCAAGCTAGGGGTTGTTGGCCTTTGATTTCGTCATCTTTTCCATGGCGGCACTGATGTAGTCGTGGTAATCTTCCGCCATCTTCTTGTAATGCCAGTTCGAGTTGTCCTCGCGGTGGAGGATCCGCCGCTTTGTCTCTTTCTCTTCGGCATACTTAGCAAGCTCCTCGGGGCCCAGAGTGTAGAGAGCCCACAAAGACCCTCATCCAAACTGCAGTGTGAGCCGCTCGGCGCTCGCTGGGGGTTGCCGCCGCGGCGATCTGCTGCGATGCAGCAAGCTTGTCCAAACGGCCGTTTCTCCTCAGCATCTTTGTCTTTGTCGTCTTTGTTTTTGTCTTCTTCGTCTTCTCGTTATCGTCGTCCTAGTTTTCACTCCGCTCAACTCCAAACTAGGGGTTGAGGTATGGTCCTCTCTCGAGCAGGATAGACGTCCTGACAAGTAGTGTCACAGACGGGGCAATGGAACTCTTTCTCAGAAACTGCCTGCTGCTTTTGCTTCTTGACTTTGGACGTGGTCCGATCGTTGTGTTTCTTGTTCTGAGCTTTGGCTGCTTCTGGGGCCTTCCCTTCACGAGCTTGCCCCAACTGCCTGCGGTGGGCCTTGTAGGTTTCCGGATCCTTCTCTCTGCGCGCTCGATGGTACTGCTTCATGTAGGCTTTGGTGTTCTATCTGGTGGCAGCAGCGAGCTCCTCTAGCTCCTCTGGGGAAAGTGTATGATCTCTTACCAGAATCCGTTCGATCATTGGATTATGAGTGCACAGCTTCCCTTCGTCGTCGAATGCTTAGGATTCATTGATGCCAAGAGAAAGAAGTGAGTTTCCAGATCTGGTTCTCCGGCACAGAAGTGCAGTTCTCGCGGTTCCTGTTGAGAGCCTTAACGCTTCGGATGCAACGTTGATGATCCGCGAGCAGCCCTCCTCTCCTTATTTCCGGGACCTCGAACCGAGATATAATCCGGCCTGCCAGTTCCTGATGGCTGTGTTTCTGGTCGACACGATATCACACGCTGCTTTAACGTAGTCCCGGGGGATCTCCAGAGAAGTGCAAGGTCGTTTGATGCCGATCCCGCTTCCCCCGGAATGTCTCGAACCCGCATCGGAATTCCCTCGTAGCCGAATCTTAGGCCCGATAAGTCCCTTCTCGTAACTCTGCCCAGGACTTCATGGACTTTGTGTGGATCCGAACCTATATAAACAAGTGGAAGGGCTAGTAAGGCCAATACTTGGGTAGTGTAAAACTGATAAAGTAGAATATCCATACCCATCATGCCTTCAAGCTCATCAACCGTTGCAGGAAACCCGGGAACGTCCTGGCCTGTCGTAACGGATTGTAACGCCTCTAAGCGGGTATCTCGTTGCGTCGCCGTAGAGTTGAGACTACGAACGGTCTGATTGACATCGCTATAATGCACCATTAGCGTTCTATGAAGTGATAACACTAGGGAATGGGAAATACAATAACAACACTACAAACCTTATTTCAATACATCGCTCAGGCCAATCGAATTGATACCCGAACCGATCAATGTGCCGGGGGCGCCCCTCAATGGCCTCGATCGAATTTGCCGACGAGCTTCGTTGGGAACCGGCCCGTACAGTGTGGACGATGTCGGCCAGATCTCCAACGAAGTGGTGGCGGGCAGCCTCTTCCCGCAGTTGATCCGCGAGACGGATGGTGAAGTTTGGCTCGCGGGGTTCGGAGCCGTCCCAAGACGGTCGCGAGATCTGCTCTCCGAGACTGGAAAGCCGTCGTTGATGGGTAGGTGGTGGCCTCGTTGACGGGAGCGTCTCTATGCTTAGCTCTTGCTCTGGTGAGTCAGGCCTCTTCACCGCGAGCCCAGACGTGTCAGACTAGAACGGGTTCGACACTGGTGACTGATGGGGCGTTGAGTCAATCCCAATTGATGTAATCATTGATGATATGTGCCGCCAACGACTTGACCAAACGATGAATTGAGGATAAGTGGAGGGAGAAAGTTTCGCGGAGCCGAAAAATCTCAGGATGCAGTCTTAAACTGCAAAACGCCCCCGTCGCACCTTCCTAGCAGTCAACCAGTGTCCTGATTCAAGCTCTCTACATGTACCCTCGAGCTTAAAGTATTTCAACACAAGGTACCTACTTATACTACTAGTAAGAGAGAAGGAGAAAGGCAAACGAAAAGGGAAATGAAAAGAGACAATGAAAAAGAAATGAAAAGAAGAACGAGAAAAAAAAAAGAAAGAAAAAGAACAGAGAGAATGGTAAGGGAAAGGAGGAAGCATAAGGAACGAATAAACAAACGGGGAAAATGAATTAAGGTCAGAAGCTCGGATAGGCTGTGCATTGGAATTAGATGATCCTCCCCCATTACACCTTCATATTGGACGCCTTCCCACTGTCGAAAGACTTGTATTTTCTCCTATTATCTGCCAGTAAACTACCTTAGCCAGTCCTTCTATACACTACCTAAGTAAGGTAAGGTAGTCATTGATTGGTAAAATCGCGCCTTACACCCACGCGACAACAAGCCACCATTCCCACCCCTAATCCAACTGTTTATTGCTGATAGACCAACCCCACACCGATTCAAACCTCAGATACTACCACCATCCTCTCCGCCGGCATCCGTCGGTCTCAAAATATGTTGCAGAGCTTCAGGCCATACCGTTCAAATCCAGCTCAGACCCTCAGTCACGCCTGTCAGTATCCCGGTCGGCATATAAATCGTGCCTCTGGTCTTGAAGGGTCTGTCGGACATGACGGCGAACAAGCCCCCTGATCGTTATCGCAACGGTGCACACAGCGCAGGGAGAAGGCCGTCCAAGTTGTCATCACTTGTCCATCGTCCATAATCCGCAACCCCTACAAACACATCTAAATGATACCTCCCAATCTAAGGCACCCAGCCGTCTTCCCAAACGCCCTCAACAGAAAGCCGCCGCTTCCTCCGACTCCCAGTTATCACTCACAACCCCTCAACAACCTCCCACAAAACCTCGGCCATCCTGCCTCCCTCCCTCCAGATCTCATCATGCTCCCCACGCGCCTCCCTAACCCTCACCTCCACCAGGCGCCCTTCCCTCTCCAAACACTCCCGCATCCTCTCCAACTGCTGCCACGGCACAAGCTGATCCTCGCGGCTCTGCACCAGCATCACCACTACCTTCCCCGCCTTTTCTTCTTCCTTCCCCTCTCCAACCCACCCCCTCCTCACCCACCCCGCCTCACAACTAGCAGGGCACACGGCGCGCCACACGCTCTCATCCTCGCCGAACGCGCCGACCGTAAACTCCCTATACCCGTCGCGCAGGTGGGCGTAGCCCTGCGGCGGGTCGGCAATGAAGCCTGCGAGGTCGTACAGCCCGTTGAAGCCCACCACTGCGCTGGGCGGCTGGGGGCTGCTGCTGGATAATAGTAGTGGCGGGGTGGGGAGAAGGGGGGGAAGAGGCATGAGGGTTTGGAAAGACAGGGTTGCGCCGCAGGAGTGGCCTGCGAGGATCCATTTCGTGTTATTTCCAGTATTGTTGTTGTTGATGTTGGATCTCCGGGGGATGACACCCAGGCGGGAGAGGAAGGATAGCGCGGTGAGGATGTCGGAGATGTGGTCAGGGTGTTTGGCGTTGCGGGCCGGGTCTGGGGAGGGGTGGGATGGGTGCGGGGAGAGGCGGTAGTTCAGAGATACGAGGCCGGCCAGCTTGGGGTTGTGGGACGGGCTGCTGCTGTTGTCGTTGGAGGAAGAGAGGGCGCGGAAGAGGAGGTTGGTCGCGGCGGGAGTGAAGGAGGCGAAGGTGATGCGCGGGTCACGCCAGGCGCCGCCGTGGATGTAGATTATCCAGACACTGCCGTGCGGGCCGCTGGGGAGGCTGTTTATGTCCGGGGCGGCGCCGGTGCCGGTGGCGGAGGAGGGGATCCAGAGGTCGAGCGTTTGGAGGGAGAGGGCTTCACCCAGCGGGAGATACGGCACGCCGGCCTTGTGCCACCCGACGGTGACGGTACCGCTGCTAGCGCTGGAGCTCGTTTTGGGAACATCCACCGGCGTCCAGGGCACGGAGGCCCATGCGTCCCAAACCGGGTCTGCCGCGGCCGACGGCATCGCAGTGCCGGTCTGGGATTGCGTCTCACTGGCTGGCCACTCTTTCAGTGTCATTGTAGGAGTTGATGGTTTCCGTTGCAGCGAGCAGCCCAAAGGCGTCGTTCATTCGTTGCTTACCCTTCCCTGCCTGAGGTAACTACCGGATTGGCGGCGTTGAGTGCAGACCCCGGACAGAGTCTCGCTGCGGGGCATCCCGTCTGCTCCGCTCCGGATACTGCCGAGGACTCCACTTCCCGGTTCGTCTGGTCTGAACTTGCACACCATGTGATATATCGCTTCCGGAGTTTGAACGGGATCTGAAGTGCCAACATCAATGGATATTGCCCTGCTCTTCAGGGCGTGTTTCGCAGGCTGATTGATGGCCAAACACGGAGAAAATACCCGTTGCTCTGGACAGGAATGACCTCACCTTACGCACTAACATCAGCAGTAAGGCAGGTCAAATCGGGTTTCTCGCCGATCATGTGCGGTCGGATTCGGGAGTCGCCGATCGGACATCGGACGACATGCGATCGTCCCGCCAGCCCAAAGTACCGCGCACAGTATCTCCGCAACCTTGCATACATATTGTCTACATATATAGCACAGCATTATCCGCGGTATATATCGTGCAGCAATATCGCAAGTTCCCGTGCGGTGGCCCACAGACGGGAAACCCCCATCTCCGATGCTGCCGGCGACTTATTGGATACCTTTCCGTCCAACCCTGACCGGGCCACGGGGTGCAGCTGGGCTCGTTCGGGGAATACTTGTGGGCGCCGGCATCCATAAAGGACTCCCAAGTCTCCCATATCATCCGTGCTAAGGTCAGGGTGGTGGTTGAGGCTCAAATGATCCGCGTCCCGCCCGATAAAGTCTCCGCGCTGCGGTTGGTGGAAATTCCCCGAGCTCTATATTCGGATATTGAACCGGTACCTGTTCTACTATAAACAGTGTCGATGGCTAGACTCTGGCTCTATCTGCGTAGAGGACCAACGATATTTATGGGCGTATGCAGCAGGCCGAAATATCTTCTTCGTCGGTGGAATGGAATCATCAGGTACAGTATCCACGTCCAAGTTCGTGTAACAGCAGAGCTTAAGCACTCCGTGTGTCACCGTCTGCGCTTTCGAAGATAGCGGCGGCAGCATATGGGTCGAGGGTATTTGGACACAAGAGTACCTGTTTTGGGGCAGATGAACCTGAACCCTCCCGAGGGCGTAGGCACGATTACATGTCTCGTCTTGTTGGGATCCCTAAGTGACATACCTTATACTTCTGCAGCACAGTGCCTGTGACGAACCCGCCCCCTTGACCCGGGGACATTAACCACCTGGCTTTGAGCAATGCAGTCTGGCTACGCATTCCGCCCTGACCAACAGCTGGTTCAGCACCGTGCCATTCCTCGGCTCAATGTCAAGGATGCCGCCTTCTCGTCGTTGACAGCACCGAAGGTTTCGGGCGTTGAGTAGTAGTTACTCTATGTGTCCCGGCTGTTTTGCTGGTGTCAACACCAAAACAGTTTGGGAGGCGAAATGGAGAGGAGCTGATCCTGCCTGAGCGGGCAGCGATTCAGGGTAGGGGCTGACGCAAGATGTCGGACTATGATCTCGGCCTGGACCATGATTTGTATTAGTTGAGGAGTCATTTCAGTGGGAAACTGATCAACGGCTAGCATCTCCGGACCTGCTTGTAGCACCCATATCCTGTAGTCTAAACGCATCGCTCCCGTTGGCTTCTCTCCATGTCTAAGCCCTAGACAGTCTGAGACACCTTAAAGAACGCCTTTGCTCTATGGATAGAAAGCGAGTGCGTGGCTCGGTTTGATCAACCTGCTGCGTCGAGAACGCTGACTACACGATATTGGGTGTTTTCTTACCTTTGCTTCTGGTCCGTAGGAGAGGAAAGTCAGTGACAGGGTGAGAACAACCCGAAGTTCAGAGTGAAGCACCTAAAGAGGGAGGGTCTACTGCAGTGAGTTAGTCAATTAGCCAACTGAACATTACACAAGGATCTGCACTCCCTGATCGTGGCTGTGTAGGCAATGGAGGTCATCGGCGGGCAGTGACAGACTCTACCAGCTCGCGGCAGAGAGCGCCGCATCGAATTGTCTGGACGTGTCGGGTGAATAATTGAAGAAGAGGATGTTCTGGCCTTTGTTTGCAGCGGTTTATGGGTTTGTTGACGTGACCTGACGGCTCGTGTCTTTTTTACTCCTGAGACCCTTACTGACTTGGGAAGACCAGCAGTAACAGCCCAGCGTATGTACTGTACATACAGAGAGTTTTACGAAATGTCGTTCTCCGTCTCTTGCCCATGGGAGATCTTTTGCATGTTTTGCTTTTCCCGGAGCAAGCAGCTCGAGTGTAACACAGATCTGTCACACATGCGTATCAAGCAATGCGCAGGCTGCCACCGCATTGTGGTAAGACAAAGCACCGCGAGAGACATCACCTGCAGAAGCACGGAGATTTTGCCCCTCGACCCCGCAAGCTTGACGTCGGACAGGGCTATACTATTATTCCCCGTACAACGTGCGCCAATGCCGGGCAAGATTGCGTTTCATCCGCTGTACGCGAAGACAGCACGAGCGGATTCGGTACGACAAGACAATCTGCAGATAGCCGACAACGGTGTAACGACCAGAGTGTCCAAGTTCAACTCGCGGAACAATGTTGACTCTCATCTCAGACATCTTCTCGGAATTGAGTGGAAGGAGAGCGGATCGGCCCGAGGGAAAAGAGGAAGTTTCTCGGGAAGGCGAACGACTGACTCACGACTGCTCGGGCTGGCCGCCTGGAAATGGCCGCTTTCCAGTGTCAAAACGCCATTGGGCTGCGGACGGGTAACTCGTCGCGCAGCAAGCCATAATCAGTGCGGAAGGACAGGCTGTGCTGCGCCGCTCGCCAGCACGCGGCGAGGTGTGATATGGGGTGACATTGGACGTCGGGCCCGCCGTCTCGAAGCTGCAGAGAACAATGAGCAACGCCACCACCGCGCAGCAATCCTGTCACGCTCCTCCCCCCGAGACATTCGATCATGAAAATGGAAGCCTTCGGTGGCCGAGATTGCAGGATCAACAGATCGAAGCGAGCCAGACTCCATTCTGTCAGTGCGGAATTTCGTCCGGATCCCCGCTGGAACCAGAGGGGCTCCACATAGACACGTACTGCGTAAGTACATATGTAAGTTACGGTCTTGAATAGCGCTACATACACAGTATAGTATAATACGGTATGGACATTTTGCTGGAGCCCCGGCAGCTGCCCGGGCCGAAGGGGCAGGTGGAGTGGAGCGAGCGGCTGCACGGAATTGGGATGGTGGTGGGGGCGGAGAGAGGCTAACGAGCAACCCCAGGTCCTCACGAATCCCGTCGCTTTCCCACAGGTTCGGAACAACGGCGACGGAAAGCTTCCCTAACACAGCCTAGCGCTTATTAGCATCTTGGATCTCGCTGATCTCGGGTGATGCATCTTGATCATTGGCCCCTCGTCCGCTTGTTTGGTGCGATGGCTCTCTGATGTGGGTACGGTGGTCCCAACCCCCAACATGGCGGACTGTTAATAAGCGTTCTGTGCTGTCGTATACTACCTGCGAGTAAAAGGGTCGTCGCAATTCTCCGACTAGCCGCTTCACTGTGACGGGAAATGCCTTGCAAGCGCGGACGGAAGAAGCGAAAACTGGAAGCACCTACCGACCTGGTACACGTGGAGAGCATGCAGCGATTTCCACTAACTTCGCTCGCCCAACCATTGCGCTATGGATAAATCGACGGTGTCTCTGGATAGATCGACGGTGTCGGACAACATACACAAAAGCCGGTTCCTACCTAGGGTACTAATCACAATTCGGGGTATGGTCAGCGCTTTGGATTATATTTAGGGCTCCAGTCAATTCGGGAGTATAGAAAGAACGATGAGCGCTTGGTATATGTTGTTTTGTATACGCGATCATGTCTTTAAGGTGATGCGCCGGTCTGTGATGGCTGATAGCAAAGTTTGGCGGGCTGACTTGATCGGTGCTAACCGAAGGTAGTTAGAGACCGGCGATCTATCCAAAAGACACAGTCGATTTATCCACAGCGAACCATTGCCTTCTTTTTTTTAAGCGCGGCCGACCGGCAAGTGAACCTTGAGGTTGACAGGATTGGCTTCGGAAGTCATCCGACAGGGCACTATCGCCCACCCCGCAGGTGGAGAACTGGTACCGAAATCGCTGCCCTCCATTTTTGCGTACTTTCGTCCGGGATTCTTGATGAGCGGATCCTGTCCTCTTTCGCGTGGTCAGAACCCTAAGCAAGTGAGCCAGCCATGCAGTCTTCCCTCGGCTCTCGTCCTGCTTTTTCCCCTGGTTTTGGAGAGAGGGCGCTCATATGATACTAACCGGTCGGCGACTTGGCAGCAATAAGTCCCATGAGAAGTACCAAGGTTCGTTCCAAGGTTTGTTCGAATTCTATGCACAGTACTGTACCTACTGGATAGGAGTACCGCAAATTTGTGCCTTGAACGGCATAACGTTACCTAACGTTACCGGAGCTCTCTCCGCCGCAGAAGCCGCGAGCCGTGGCTCGCTCTCCCTTGGGATGCCGAGAGACGCTTGAGTCGGGGACTTCCGAGACCCACCATGTAACCCATCTGCCCTCTTCAGCTGGTGGTTATCCTCTTCACCTGAAGCCCCCTCGACCGCTTTCACCCGGCAAGAGTGCACTGCAAAGGTAATGACGACTCTCCCGGACAGAGCCATCCCGGGTTGGCTGTGGCGGCGCGGAGCGAGGTCCCTTTGTTCCACTGCTGTAAGACCACGCTTTCGGATTTTAACGTCGAACTTGAATTGTTGGAATAGTCTTGACATACTGTAGGTAGATGGAGTACAGCTCTACCCGATCCTTAAGGGCCCTAGACTCCTCATTTAACCGCTCAATGTCCCGTGTCTCGCCTGTAGGCACCCGCATTTACCTAGTATCGATGTCTTGGAAAGGTGTTGCACGAAGCGAGAGCGGTGCATACATACCTACCTTCCACTGGAGACGTCAAACGGTAGGGTGCGAGTGCTCAGTGCTGCAGGTAGCGGTACTGAACTTGCAAGGATGCTTTTTGGTCTTGTGCATGTATGCATGTATCTATAACAATATATATAATGTTCGTTGTGACTGTTTCTAAATCTGGACTAGCCCCTTACTGCCCATGTAGTTATATCGATTCTGGCTCGCCTATTAACTGCGGTGAGTTGGGGTGACCTAAGGGCTTTGCTTCTAAGCTGGGAACGGCGTGATATGCTGTAGTGGCTATCGGCTGTGCTTTCTGTGTCGAGTCGAGAAAATAAGACTGCCGTTTGCGTTGTGGCCTTCTATGCTGTTCCTCCCGGCCCAGACTTTGGTGGCATGGCCCCATCATAACTCCAGATCCAGGAAAACTCGTCCACCGATTTAAGCAACGCTAGAGCCTGCTTTGCATGGAGAAACGGTCCTGTTTGCGTGAGTCAAGTCCGAAACGATCTTGCAAAATTCGTTATACCTTAAGATCAAGCTTCATTCCGTGGGCAGCCGTCACCGAGTTGTGCCGTCGGAACTTTAGGGAACCGTGTCCCCGCCACATGCGGCAGTAATCTTGAGTAAATATACTGCGCAGGCAACTGCGGTTTCCTGCTTCATCTGTGGTCTGAAGCCGGGAAGGGAGATCATAGGGTAGCTTTACTTCCAAGTCGTGAAACACAAAGGGAGATGATTGGATGTAACCATCCCGCAATCCACTCTCATGTGGCAGTCCAATTCGACGGAACTGAGGGCTCTATGCGATGAGACCATTGCTGCGAATTGTTTTACGATGGAGACCAACTAAGTACCTTACTATGACTAGGCCTGATAGAGCTCGCGTTACCCTATGCCGTTGCCCACAAGCAGAAGTGTTCTCCGCCTGCACATTGTGTCGTCCTGCGCTGTTGCAGTCAACACGTGTCGAATGAATGAGTCTATGCCAAGGAGCCCGGCCTTCCTCTGCCTCCTCACCTGCAACTTCCTGGCGCAGGGTACTTCACCAGGTGGGGCAGTCCAGGCTGAAACCGGTGTCACTTGCATTTGGCTGAAATTCCCTCGAGATGATAACTCCCGAAGATTTAGCGGTACACGACATGTACCACAGTACCGTATTCACTGCTATATTGGACAGTTCCTTCCGTTGAAGTTACATACCAGATAATTACCTTCGCTGAGTCCATCCTTCTTGCTGCAGGAGTCAGCAGCCCATCGAATTTGTGGTGTTGAGAGTTGGGCACCAGAAAGCTAGATTTCTGCTGGCAGCTGCCAGAAGGGGCAGCCAAGGGCATCCGGGAAAGCGGAGTGTGCCGGATATATATATATATATGTACATGTACCAATAACCTTAGGAGCAGGGCATCCCGAGGCAGGAAGTTACAGCTAGGGATTGGAAAATTACGATTCGCGCATGAAAATTACCGTATAAGATCCGTTATAGCGTGAATTATTTACACATGACATTGTTGAGCGCAAAGCCGGGAACTTGGAATAGGGGATTTTCCTAGGATACTCTGCCATATCCTCCGGTTGGCTGCTGCTCAGCTTACACTACTGAACACAGCAATGTAGTCGACTTTTGTTTCTCAGAAATCTGCCCGTGCTGAGCTGCTGCTGTCGTCTCTGGTCAAACGGCCGGGAGGTGGTGTCCTCCCCCGACCCACAAGCCGCTTCACCGAGACGTGCCGGGTTGGTTCGACCAGCCCATTCGGAAGCCCATCGCCCTGCTCTTTTCGCTTAATGGTTGCATCGTCGAAACGTCCTTGATCGGTGTATCCACTGCGCGCACCAATTCTCGGATCTGACAAGAAAGTTCCAACAGAGTCTGTTGTTGAACAAGGACCCTGGTTTTTGATCATGGACTTCGGTTGAGTTGGCCGAACCCACACATGGTGTACTGTTAGACTGTCAGCCTGTGTCCTGTCTGAAATGCGGTGTTGGATTGTGTCACCCAAGTGGCCAATCCCTTACACTAGATCGAGCTTTTAGAAAGGGGGTTTCTTCTTACATCTCCTCGAATCCAACAGCCTGCGTCGAAAACCATTGCAGGATGCAGCAAAGATCGAACGATTGGCCCGTACGATCTCGGGTCCAAGGAGGTCGAAGATGATGCCCTCGAGCGTCGACAAACAACAGAGGGGATGTGTAGGAATCCATGGTGTTTCTCTCGGGCCAAAGATGTGACTCGGAACAGGCCAACAGGTGCTACGCCAGGCCGGTGCGTGGGGATTGCCTGCGGAGGATCGCAGATGTGATCTTCCATCAATTGGGTATCTTCCTTGGAACGAGCCGAATTCCGTGTCGGTTCGGATGCTTGCCGGACGTGAATTGGACCGAGAAGACCCCCACATCCATCCCGCCTTTGATTTCCTCGCAGATGGACACAGGTGAACTGATGATACACTGCCGCTTCCTCAGCGGGTAAGAGACATGCCAGCATGCCTTCCGCGCTTGGTCTGTTTACAGTACTACATATACATTCGATTTCCCATGGCACACCAGCGCTCGAACCGAGGATCCGACCACTGTGCGCAATCCCCTCCGCGGAGAGCCTCAGATGTGGAGTGGATGACGATAACGCCAGTCTTGGCGATATCCACTACGCGCCGACGTCACCAAGCGGGCCCTCGCATTGCCGCCCCGGTTCCAAAGATCCGCTGAGGACGTGGAGCCTCGCTGCAAGCTGGATCTGCTCGTCATCAATCATCTTGCAGGAGGGAGCTTCCAGTTGACAATTCTGCCCCGAAGCATGTCAGCAACTGCACCGCGCTAACCCTCGCTGCCCTCTCGGCTTCCAGCCGTATGGCTCGTCGATCTCCCAAGACTTGCCGGCCTGCCGACTTGGCGGAACCGGTCATCCAGGTTGTTGACATTGGATTTTTCAACTTGCAACCAGTTCTCGCTGGTGATTGATCAGTTATTCACATGAATTCGACACCCTGATGGCGCTCATTGGGCCATGAGAGCCCAAATGGATCACCGAAAGCTGCCTCTTCTCGTGGGTCATGTGTTGGTCGGGCAGAGATGCTTACGGGACCTGTGAGGAGACGCTTGAGCAAACCTGGCTCGGGACTGCGTATCATGTAAGTTGCTTGTGCGAAGCCGTGAGCGAATTGGGCGATCCAGTTTGGCACTCTCATAGCATACTGGTGAGCCGATCAGGCCCTCAAACAGTTAATTCTTGTTCTTGCACGGAAGATAGCCGAATAATTTTCCTCATCGGACAGGGGCCAACGTCTGCTTGCCGGATGCCACTCTGGTATCCACCATTTGTCGGCTCGAGAACGGCTTGGCATTGGCATTTCCTGCCCTGGCAAGCCACCTGGTGAGCAGCCAGATTCGGGAGAAGCTTGCGAGGGAACGAGCATGGCAGCCACCAAGCGGTCAAGGGAAGAGAGACAATCACCCGAAATCACAGTATGGTTCTGCCTACGTGAGCTGCCATAATGTTATCCAGGCAATGCTATCCCGGCTGACACTTTAGTCCGTTGCTAACTGCTGTATGTGGTTACCTAAACGTACTTACGCAGAACAGACTTTCCTCTATGGCAGCACCAGAGCGGAATGTACCGTATGTACATGTACATACTGGTACGTGAGTGGCATGTACAGTACTGTACGGAATACAATACAGTAGTAAAGCTCTACTGTGGAGATGACGGACCCCGGATGCTGGTAACATTGAAATGAAGCATGGGTGATGAGCCTTGCGGCAGAAACCGTCTCCACCGATCTTAGCTCATGGCTGCAACCTCCCTCTTTCTTCCTTCGCCGCTCCAAGACATGTCCTCGAGGCATTTGCTTCTTCCTCCTTAACGGTTTGCCAACTCGCGTCTGCATTGTTTCTGCATGTCCCCGTCCTTTCCCCGCCGCTGAGCAACGGGTGTAAGCGCGCGGCGTCTCACGGATCCTGTCGCGCACTCGCTGCCGCCTTGCTCCTACGCACCACCCCGCCCAGCCTTTCCTCGTTTCCGACTGGCGACTGCAGGCTCGGCGTGCGCCGACCGGGTCGTATTGTTCCGATTGCACCTCCGTTACGTTCCAGCGCGCCCAACTGCACACTTCGCTTGGGACGGCTCAACACACGCGCTGCCGCGTCGGTTTTGCCGGCGCCCCAGCCAGACGCATCACACACCCTACAGGGGCCCATCCCCACCGCCTACGGGTGCTACTAATAGGCCCGCCTTATAGCACATGGTCGTACTGCGGCTGTCCCGGTACCGAACGGCTCAGCTGCCGACGAACCTTTCTGCCACTTGGCTGAGACGGCGGGACAAGGGACGAGGGCTGCTGGCTTGCGGACCAGAGCGGCATTGAGGTCGCACCGTGTTGCAACACCGCAAAATACTACCGCGGGACTTTTGAACACCGGGGGCAAGAGCCCTCAAGGATGATCGGAGCGGGACTGACCTTCATCAGCATCTGAGACACTGCAACTGCCTGACACTGCGACTGCTGCTGCTGCTGCTGCCTCACCCCGAGTCCGGTTGCACATCGACTAGAACACTCACCGGTAGGGGTCGCGGCCCGTCAACGATACAACCAAGGAAAAAGGCCGTCCGTCTCCGGAGAGCCCAAAAGCTTGTGTGTGGGTTTCGGGTCTGCGTGCGTATGCGTGTGCGTGTCGCCCGTCTGATTGCGTGGAGTACGCGGAGCTGCGTCGTTCCCTCGGTTCTTCCTCGAAAGGGTCTCCAGCCGCATGGGTGTGCAAAGCTAGCAGTGTGGAGTGTTGAAACAGCCAGGGTGCGGAGAGAGGAAGGAACGAAACAGCAAGCCAGGCCCGTGTCGGGTTGAGCTTTCCCTCAACAACACCCGATCGCCCAGACGCTCCTGCCAACCTCTTCCCCCGCCCACCAGATTTGTTATCTTCCCCTTCATGTTTCTGGCGCGGCAGCTCCCTCAAGCGCATCCCGATCAGGCTGTGCGAAACTGGCCGTTAAAGCAAGCCGATACCATGGCGTCCGCGTCGCACAACCCCAGCCCGTATCCTCGGTCTCCCAACCCCTCAGTACGGCCCTACGACTCGTCCGCCGTCCCGCCCAACAGGTCACCTAGATCAGCCGACCAGTACCTAAGCGGCCTCATGAGGCCAACTCCGAAAGCCAGCGGCGCGCCCTCTGCGCATTGTATAGGAATTCCGCCGCCGCTGCCCTCGGTCCACCACCAGCTTCCTCCGACCACATTTCAGTCCTACACGCCCATCACTTCCGCGTCGTCTGTCATGGAGCGAGAGTCCCTGCACTCTGGCGAGTCGGTCGGCGGCACGCCCCGGCCGTCTCATATCAACCTCTCAGCGTCCAATAACAGCAGCAACGCCCAGGGGCAGAAGCGGGCGTACCGGCAACGGAGGAAAGATCCCAGCTGCGATGCGTGTCGGGAGAGGAAGGTCAAGTGCGACGCAACCGAAACTACCAGCTGCTCAGAATGCTCGAGCCGGGGCGTCAAGTGCCAGTTCACCAAGGAGACCAACCGCCGCATGTCGTCCATCAAACAGGTGCAGGATCTCGAGAAACAGATGGAGCGGATCCGGCGGGAGAACAACACCCTCCGCCGCATGCTGCAGGAACGCGACGGCCGCCAGTTTGAGATGGACGTGGACGGCGTCGAGCAGTTGCCCCTGCAGCTGCCGGAGATCGGCCAAGCGCCCAAGCGGAAGAAGAGGCCGGCTGGCATCCACGATCTTGCACGGGCGAGAGCTAATCTGCGTGACTTCTCGCGGGGGATATGGAAGCCGCCTGCCCCCTACCGACACGCGGCAACACCCGAGCTGCGAGATTACCAGCAATCGCTCCCGCCGCGACAGACCACCGAGGAGTTGCTGCGATCCTACTACACCTCGACACACTCTATGACGCCCATCCTGCACTGGAACACCTTTACACATACCATCGACGGCATCTACCGCCCCGGGAATCCATTGCGTGTCTCTCAGGCCTTCATGTCCGTAGTCTTGGCCGTTTTGACCGTCGGGAGGCTGTTCACGGCGGACAACGAGCAAAACCGCGCATACCCGGCCACCACGCTGCTGGAGGCGACACGGACGCTGTTGGATCCTTGGAACAACGAGTACGAGCTAGACAACGCCCGTGCCCTGGTGTTGGTGACGGTCGCGCTGAACGAGCTCAATTTGAAGTCGGCTGCGTGGAGCTGGCTCGGAAGTGCCGTCAGAGTGGCGCAGGACCTGGGTCTTTACACCGAGCCGAGGACCGGGTCTTTGATTGAAGACGAGATGCGCAGGAGGACGTGGTGGACGATCTACATCCTCGACCGGAGTCTGGCAGTTGAGCTGGGCAGGCCGATGCTTATCGACGATGCCGACTGCGATGTGTCGTTACCAGCAGCCATTGATGACTATCACATGACAGAACGTGGCCACAGACTCCCGGACGGTGCCGAGGGGCTCACTCACTCCCTTCTCGCTGTCGTTAACGTAGTACGCTCCTACACGGCGCTGGGAAGGGCGCTCGCCTCGCCCGTCATTGCCCCGGCTCGTCTAGCTACCTTTGACCAGCATTTTGCCTCGTGCCGGCACACCTTCCCGCCAGCCTGTGACTCTAGAAGCACGGCAGCCCTGACGCCCACGTTTCTGAACCCCCTGGCCTACCTCCTCCATGCGCGCCTGCTCCTGCACCGACATAACCTCGCCCCGTCATGCCACCCGGACGTACGTCTGATCGCCATCGAGCAGTGTATGAACACGGCTCTCGAGACGGCCTCTCTTCTCTCGCGCACCTCTGCGGCCTCCCTCGCCGAGGGTGCGACCGCCCTCCTCACCACGCACATCTTCCGCTGCACCCTCTTCCTGCTGCTGACCGGCCATTTCGACCAAGCATCCGAATGCATTCGCGCCCTGGCCGCCATCAACGACCACCGTGACGTCGCCATCCCCTGCGGCCGCTTCCTCAGCTTTTTCGTCTCAGCCCTGGCGTCCCGGCGAAGCGAAATTATCGCCTTCCTCTCACAGGCACCATCGCCCGGGCAACCCCCGCCGTCTCCATATGGACCGCCTCCTCCGCCGCCACATCGCCCTCCGCCTTCCGCCGTGCACGAGGCTCTTTTGCGCGACGAAGAGTTGCTCGCCTACGTCAGTGCCGACCTCCAAGCGGGAATGGAAACGTCCTGGGTCTGGACCGGGAGCAGCGAGCGCGAAGCTACATCACCACTGCCCGCGACCGGGAAGCTTGGTTTGTTCAGTTCAGAGGCAAGGTCGTGCCTGACTAATGAAGAGAGATGGGATTGGAGTCCGGGAACAACGACGGGGTGGGAGCGCTTGGAGGCTTCGATGAGGAGGTTAGCGAGTGGTGAGCTGATGGGCAGTTCACAAACAACAACAACACCACCAGTACCGATGGCGACGGCGAAGCAGGCGGCGCAGCATCAGGCATGGAATAATGCTACTGTCCCGCCACCGCCGCCGCCGCCGCCGCCGCTCCCGCCTCTGCTGCCGCCGCATCAACACCATCACCAGTCGCCTGCCGGGGTGAAGATGGAGACGGGGGGACAGGACGCCAGGATGGAAATGGCAGCGACATTACCGCCGATAACGATGCCCGGGTCAAGACCAAGCCAGGGGTGTGTGTCAGACAGTCCGACGGCACCTTCGAGTGGGAAGAGTAAGAGCCAGGAGAGGATCAGCATTGCGAATATCATCTGAGATTGAGGTTGTCGAATCATGCCCATGACCATTAGCCGGGGCTCTTCGGTCAGAGTAACAGACCTTTGGCCGTACATATCATCTCAAATGACGGCATGAAATCGGGGAACAGGTGGTGATGAACAAACGATAAAAGGGGACTGGCGGGCGAAAACACACGGTGACTCTCACGACGATGGCGGCGACGAACAGGCGCGCCGCTGCATGAGCAGCTTGTTGGGCCTGCTGCCGGAAACGGCCGACTCCACATGGTTACCAGTTGTCTGACGAGGCTTGTCCCAACTCTCACCTGCTTCTCTCGTCCACCCTCCTTGCGCCGAATGAACCTCCCTTCTCATATTGGAGGCTGTCCTAGTATTCCTACATACCATTACAAGCGCCTCGCTACCCCCTTACCCATCGACATGATGGCCTACCTCGGTTCATTAGGGATCCTGCGACGCTCCCTATAAATGCTTCCAGTCACGAGATCAACGGTTTAATCTCCACCTTCACCTGTCCAGCATCCGGTGGAATGAGAGCCAGCGACCGTATGGGCAGAGGGTGACTGGCATCTCTTCCTTGTTTTACTACCAACTCTTGACTTTTTGGATAGGAAGGCTATTTTAGGAACAACATGGACGCAATATTTCTTGTATTCTTTTCATTTCTCCGGGATTTTGCTTCCCCTTCTCTTTTTCCTCGCAGGGCGAGCTCAACCTGCGTTATATGAGCGAAATAGGCGGATAAGGTTACGCGAGAAAATGAGGGCGGGGCGGGACAAAGACAAAAAGGGAGGAGGAGGCCATTTGCTTTCGGTTTCGTTTTTGGCGGAAAAAGCTAAGCTACCATGCTTTTTGTATTACAATATCAACATCATTTGACTGGTAGCTTGGGTTGGGGAGCATGCAGCAGCCTCCCGGGAATGGTGATACCGTGTATATATATACGTAGGGAGGCATGACTTGATATTATCGATCCATGATGGATACCCAGACGGGAGGCATGGAGGTATCTCCGTTAGGACCTACGGGAAGGGAATCTACCTAAGGTACCTTACATTTACCTGACGGTATATAATGCTACTACTTACCCACACCTTGGCTGGCCCACGCACAACGGCACAAGACCTTGAGCTTTGAGTTGACTATGTCTGTTTAGTTTGTTTGTGTTCTACTATGTTTGTGCAACATGGATGTAATCCCGTCTGTGTTGGTGGCTAGATGTGTCTTGTGTATCGTTGCTCGACTAATAGGTTAGCTGGCAGGTGGTAGAGTCTTGTGTCACTGCGGGCATACGCCCACTTGTTGTACCTTACCCGACCTAGGTAGGTAGGAGGGTGGAAACGAGGGTGTGTGTGACGCTGTACAACTGAGGCCTGCTAGGTACACCTACCTAGGTTGTGTGTGGGTTGGCGCGAGCTACATTTGTATGCTTCAGGTCTCCTGTTCCTGTCGTTTCGGCAGTCGATCATGACGAGTCATTCCTTACCTTCAGATAATTAAAGCGATTAATCATCCTAGCCGTATAGACATGAGGTCAAGCACACACTTTCTTACTCTCCCTCTCGTATGGGCAAAAAGGGAGAAAATGAGAAGAGATCAAAAAAGAACATACAACACCGAGGATTCCCCAGTCGTCACCGACCTGAGTACTGATTCGGCGGTCGGTAGCTTGTCTAAGGGAGAGCGGACGGGATCCCGAATTTTCTACCGCCTGTGGTCGTATGTACTCATGTTGTCAGAGAAGAGTATTGATATCCCTGTGGTGGACAAGTCCTGTCCCATAAATGAGTTACATGTAAGCCAGCTCCGGGAGCTTATCTATGGGAAAAGGGAGACGGAGGAGTGAGACAGCCGGAACCACCTTTGGTTGGCTGCAGAGATGGCCATATGGCCAATCATTCCTTGTCTGACTGCCAGCGTACTGCGATGGCTGTTTTAACCTGACGTCCAAAGTTCTCGGGTGCCTATCGATAACATCAATTATCAACAACTAGGGCGAATACTGTCCTTGCCGTTGGCTGAAGCCATTCCGCCCACATGGCGCCTTCCGAAGGAGCTTTGACGTACGACGAAATGGAGAAAGGCCCTTGTTGTCTTTGCAGATATGAGAGCTGAGCTTGTTGTGCCTGAGGCAGTTCCGCCTAACGAATATGGCGAACAGCCCTGGGCCTCTTGGACGCAGAGATCGGCAAGAGCGAGCTCCTCAGGAGCGTCGCGCGGCTGAGACTCATCTCGGTGGGCGGGTCTCTGGCGGTCCGGGTGTGTCTCAACCGCGAAACCTCCTACGACATCGACTGCATGCTAGACCCCAACGTCGCGGCGGCACATGAGTATAGGGAAGAGTTCGAGGCAGCGATATCACAGGTTGCTGAAATGCGCGGCTACATGCCCGATTGGCTGAATCAGCAGGTGGAGATGTTCGTCTCCAAGGAGCGGCGCATGCACCTCTTCCTCGAGTCGGTGCAACAGGGCATCACCATCTATGAGGGAAAAAACCTCATCATCTACGCGGGCAGCCTAAGCTGGGCACTGGAGCGTAAGATCCGGCGCGTCGCACATGCTCGCGACCGTCGAAAAAACAAGCACGTCGACGTCTCTGACGCTGCTGCCCTCGTTCGACTGATGAGGCGGCCCGGTGAACCGCCTATTAGCTTCCGCTATATCCGAGAGCTGAACCTCAACGGGTTTGACGTGCCGCCCACGGATGAAGCCATCCAGGAAGTAGCAAAGTACTATACGGACGTGTACGGGGAGGTTGGCATCGCAGACCTGGTTTGGGACGCTGAGGTTGGCAAGTGGAAGTATCGAGATCTTCAGAACAACTGGGTTTGGTGCTGACGGTGCTGTGGGCGATCTCTCCAGATAATTGGGCCCGGCATTCGCGGGAAATACAACCGTCTTTTATGAGCACGGAAAGGGCCTGTCCAGGCAATATCAGACGGTGTAGAACCAGCCGATCGACATATAAATGTTGCGGCGGTGGAGCGGGCTGTCGAAATACGCGTCCTCGTCGGGGTGAATAACAAGCTTTTCCTTCAGAGGAGGCACCTTGGCTGTCCAGGAAGGAGAGACCTCGGGCACAAAGGGCGGCGGGTCCGCCGCCGTACGATTCATGATCTGCGTATCATTCCGGCGCAGGCCGAGCTCCAGGCGCCATGTGAAGGATTCGACCAGGACCTCAGCCAAGGAGGCCATGATAGCGTACTGCTCCGGGTCTTCACACTCGGGGTCTGGGATGTTGGCGGTGGCCCAGCGCGGCGACGACTGCCGCCAGAAACACTCGGTCTCATAGGTGATCATGTACCCGTCCGCAGCACATAGTGCTTCATAAAGGCGATAGAAGGCCCGCTGGGGGGTGTCGCGCGCCCGCCACAGCGGCATGGAGCGGAGGTACATCAGGTCGCGGACCTGGCAGCGAACTCTGTCCGGGTTGGCCATTATCTCCCGCGGCGGCGGCGGGAGGACAGCCGGGAAGTACCAGGTTGGGAATGGCCAGAGCAGACGCAAGACGAAGAGGTAGGGGTGTGGTTCTGGTGGGTGCTTGAGGGACCGGGCGTGGCGGAGCGCATTGCGAAGACCGAGGCCCGTACGGGTGGGCAGAAGGCGGCGCCTCAGCTTGATGAGTGGCCAGCGATACTTAAGTGGTAGATAGCGGAAATTCCAGAAATAGATGAAAATCTCCTTCAATCGTTTCCAAACCATCCTTGCTCTCCAAGAGTCGTCAAGGGATCACGATATCCTCCCAAAGCAGTCGCTCAGTGGCAGGTTTATTCACCCTGACCGGTTGCGTTAGCATTCATTGGAGGCCAAACAGGCCCGCAAGCATGATGTAGGTATGTGCCTTAAAGCTTGTTTCAAGTCAAGTTTTCCCGGGACGGTACCCTCAGAGGAAGCAGGAACATTTTCGGCGGTTAAGTTTGTTGTGTTGCGAAGGATGACCGCCAAAACCAAGGTAAAAAGGGTCGAACACGGGGCCATGTGGTATAATTGGCCATAGCTCCATTCGCCAACCAATGAAAGCTGCACCACCCTTGAAGATTTGTGGGGCCGGCAGCACCTCGATCTCAACCATGACCTCATCCGCCAAGACTGCGAATGGAGTCAAGATGGAGCCAAAAAGAGGAAAACTGCTCAAAAACATACAACAACGAGGATTCCCCAGTCATCACCGGATCAGTACTCAGGCCGGTACCTTGTCTAAGGGAAGCTCAGGAGCGCAGGAAATGGGATACCGAGCCCGGAAATTGCGGTGCAACTAAGGCCAGAGCTGCTGTTGGCGGGGTCTCAAGCAGGCAGAGACAAACGAGCCACTCATGAGGCAGCAGCGGAGGCATCCGAGCCCTCTAAGAGATGGGAAGCTCATACCCAGCCTGCCAGCATATGCAGCTCTGGCTTGTTGGCTGCATGCCTTGCCATTGTGTTGGTAAGTAAGGGAGGGAAGGAGAGCCTTATTTGCCAGTAGGACTCTCCCCCGGATATAAGTTGGCGTCGGACCGCGCCGACTAAAGTAGGTAGTGGTCTTAAGTGCTTAGTGCTTTATCTCGCCAACAATTGACTGCCCTCCCTCCCCCATAAGAATACCAAGAGAAGAGAGTTTGGCCAAGCTGGCAGATCAAGTGAGTCTTGGAAAAACATATCGTGGAGTCTAGCACCAATATACCTAATAGCGAACCAACCCAATATGCCCCTCGCTCTGAGCATTGAGCCCTCGGACTTTGTTGTGCCCCCCGGGCCGGTGATAATCTTCGTCAAGGTCGACCGAGAGGCCTTCCGGCATCTCGATCCGTCCATGAATCCCCTAACGGACGCCGACAGCTCTTCAGCCGTCAAAAGAAAGGGGAAAGCCGCTGTCGAGCAGGTCCGTCGCGACTTAAGCGCCAAGCTCTTTGGCGCCGACGTTCCGCACTCCGATATCCAGAATATCTATCCCCACCCAGATGTCCACGTCACTGTTGATTCGGATCCTTTGATTCGAACCAAATACATCGGCTTCCACTGGAAGCGGGATGTCCCGGCTGGAGAGCTTTCTCCGGCTGTAGTTGAGCTGACGTCGAAATCGGAACCTGTCGACAACTGTCTTCGATTTCACGCCATGGAGGTTGTTGAAGAGGACGGAAAGGCTGGCCTTGTTGGTTCCATCTTTCAGGCTGAGGCTTTGAGGGCTAAGATGGAGGCGGAACAGGCTCAGGCCGCTCAGGCCGCGATAAAGTAGTCTTACGAGCCACACGTGTCAAGGGGCCGTTTCTTGGCTTCCTGTTCATATACCTTGCTGAGGCAGTAGATCACAAATTGAGGTCGGTGTGATGTAATGACCTGCATTCGTTTTCTAGAGAAAGTAACATCGTGCTGTTTTAAGCCCTTCACATGACGGGTGTGACGGCATCACGTTGACATGTCGCAGGCTAGCGTTAGACTTGTTCCATAGCATGGCAACCTGAGCACTGGTGTCGTCACGCTCAGGTGCTTGCCTGGGCTCAGGAAACCTGAAGGATCTCTCTGAGCAGTCCACGGGCCAGACCGGCAGCCCTCACCAGGATGGCTTTCTGGCATGCTGCCATGTGGAATTTTCTTGAAGCGCGGTCACTCGCCATCGTCTCCGAGGCCATCGTTTTGTTTACTGTCCCTCGTAACCTGCTGTTGCTGCAGCAGACGGATGCCGAGGTTGGGCAGCGGTCGCGAGAGATGGCGTGCTACTTGGGAGAGACGTGAGAATATGGGATGGTGCGAGTACTATGTAAGCTGCAGTGTTACCAGCACATACTCAACGGGGAGGCTGGTGTCGGAAGGGGTGATAATCAACGCTCCTGTCGATATGGCCGCCAGTGTGTACACGACTAAGAATGTGTTCTTGCTTGATGCAATACAAAAACTGCTCTAGGTATAGTTACTGCTTCCAGGACTCCAAGCCACCCACAACTTTGGCCTCCTGAGTGCCACCGGCCATGCCACCACCTCTATCCGAGTCCCAGAACAACGCTCCGTCGCTGAGTAGGTAATTACTCGGGTGCCCCATGCACCCTTGTAAGGCCCCCCGCTACTCCGTGCATCCTCCTTCCCAGCAGGTCTTCTGAGCTGGCCAGTTTGTAGATGCTCTTAGCGTCGTCATCAACCTTAGTCCTGACGCGCCGAGCGCCCTTCTTTCTGCGGCGTAGGTTCCCACCGGCGGCATCAGTCGCGTCTTCATCCTGATCCTCATTCTCGCTGCCGACAGTGGAGCGATCCTTATCGCTACTCGGCTGATTGTCCTCCCTTTTTCCGCTTTCCTCTGCTTGGGCCTTCCCCTTCCCCTTATCTTCCCCAGCCACGCCGAAACTCTTAGTCCTCATCTTCGTCAAGCTCATCTCCAGGGGTTTATCCTCATCGCCACTCGACTCTTGCCTAAAGTGATGCCTTCCCCTCCCTTTCTCCTCCTCCCTTGCTCTCTTTTTCATTGCTTCCCTCTCTCTCTCTCGTTCTTTCCTCTCCACCTCGGCAAAGATACTCTCAGCCCACCCTGCCGTCCGATCAAAGAACTTCCAGGCCGGCGGGTAGATACTGGGGAACTGCATGAACCCGTGACTGATTCCGGGAATCAGCGCCACCTCGGCGACATCCTTCTCGTTGAAGCCTTCTGTGAGCGCATCGCTGTCTTGGTACTCAAACCTCGTTCCTCCACTGGCCATCTGCGCGGCCTTCACTCTTTTCAACCTTCCAGCGAAGATAACGGTATCGTCGACGAGTGGGTCGCGTTCGCCAGTGAGAAAGTAGGTCTTCGGGAATTGGGAGAGGAGCACGTCGGGTGCGAGGATCGGAGAGAGGAGATAGTCCTGGGAGAAGTCCGGTCTGTTGTGCGGGCCGACGTAGAGGATGATCATTGCGCGCATCATCTCGGGTGTCAGAACGCGGTCGTTGAAGTACGAGATCATGGAGGACATTGCCAGGCGTGTGCGCATCGGTTCGGGATGGTGGGAAGCGCCTGGTTGTTGGGATGATGAGGTTTTCGCGGTGGAAGGCTGAGCGCTGGCCTCCGGGGAGGGAGCCGCCGGTTGGGCCTGTTGGACCTGGCTCCAGGTAGTCGGACCAGAGTGCGCGTACTCGGGGGCTGGGCTGCGGACATGTTCGCTAGAGGGGGTAGAGGTGTCGGTAGGGTTGGTACTTTGGCGAACGCCGCTCTCAAAGCTGGAGCGGGATTTGGAGGACGGAGTAGAGTCGTCTTCGTCTTCGGACTGGTGAGGTGTTCCAACGAGATTGTTGTACTGCGACGTCTTACGCTCAATGATGCGCTTGTTGGTTCCCCTCATCCGACGGTCCTTGAGTAGCGTCATCTGCTCATCCGACATCCAGCTGCCAATATTCATATCGAGAGCCGGATAGAACAGGATGAGCCCGGCTGGGAGAGGAAGGTCTGTCTGACCCTGGAAACGGCGAACGGGCGATGAGCCGCTCTCGATGATCATTAGGGTCGTCGCCGCTGCCAAGGTCCCACCAGCACTGTCACCAGTGATGACCACTTTAGGCACCTCCTTTCCGGACAGTCCAATACACCGGCCACGACTCTTAACGATACTCGTGTAAACGTCGTAGCACTCATTAAGAGCGTATGGATATGGATATTCGGGCGCCTTCTTGTAGTCCAAACTCAAAACAGGCAAGCCTGTCTTCGCAGCCCAAGCAAATAGCTTGTCGTCGTTGCACCTTGGATCCATAGCCACGAAGCCACCGCCCGGAATGTCCAAGATAATGCGGTTGTGATGTTGGAGGTCGGACAGGGGCCCGTCGAAGTACAGCCACGCCGAGACGAACTCCTTATAATCGCTAGCCGTAGGGCGTGGGATACGAATCTGGCGGGCTGGCCATCTCATCAAGCGCGGGCGCATCAGGCCTTGCAGGAAGCGCAGGTATGGTGACTGCGTCCCCTTGTTCCAGCTGACCCTCATATGCTCGACGGTAATGTTGCCGCGCACTTTGCGCACCTTCTCGTCGGCCTGTTCGGCCGCGATCAGGTAGAAGACAGAAAAGACTATGCTGGCCAGGTCACGCAGCGTCTTGTTGCTGATCTTCATGGCAGTCCAAAACCCGGCATCGAGGGCCGTGAGCACCCAGGTGGCACGGAAGTACGCAGCGTCGTACATGTTGGCAAGGGGGTCCGGGCTCGCGAGGCCCACGAGTGTGCTGAAATTACGCGCCGCATAGAGGTAGATCATGGTAATCACAACCGTCTGCCATGCCGTGAGTCTCTTAGAGAGCATGCGCGACAATGCTCGCACCAGCGGAGGGCCATGCTTGTTTCCTCTGTCTCCTATCAGCTGGGGGCACTGCCAGCTCGCGGGCGTTGGACCTACCTAACGACATAAGCAGACCAGAATGCCAGCACGGCGAGAACCTGGAGCCTGCGCGATTTCACGGACGGCCGTCCGAGCAAATGGTCAATCATTTTGACGACACGGGCCCCGGACCGGGCTCTTCCACAACCGCAACCACCACTTTTGTGGGACTCGTCCGGTGATGTCGGCTACCTGTTGCTGAACATAAAGCGGCTTGATCTACCCAGCGTGCTGCGTGTAGCGGGAATCAGACAAGTAGCGAGGATACAGGGTGCGTCGTCCCGTTGGCGCAAGGAAACGATGTGGGACGGCTTCGGTCTAGTTCCTAAGGATTAAACAATAGGAGAACGGCGTTGAAGGAATAACAGGTACAGATGAACGGCCGAGGGCATGCGGGGGTAAGTCGACGAACTAATGTAGATGCTGCCAACAAAGAAATGCCAGTTGAGAACGACAGTTTCCAGGCTAATCCAGCCATGGGGCACAGCGACTTCCCTGTGGCCCAGCCGAGCCGCAGAAAGGCGATGTGGCAGGCACGACTCATGGCGTCACGGGGCGTTGCTTCTGACATGTGAAGATGGATGGCAGCGACAAGGGCCGGGGGCGGTTACGACCGATATTCTCAGCTCCTGCTCCCATTCCTGGCATAGCGCCGTCACAGGCGTGGGGTGATGTGGGGAACTCCGCTGTTGGGATTCGGGAAATGTGCATACATACATAGGTACAGTAAGTTACACGTCCCTTCATGTGTGTTGGGAATTGTCTGACGGAAAATGCGACAATCCTTCGAGTACGGAGCATCAGTTAGGTGAGCTTTCCATACCATCAACGTTCCATGCATTCTCATTGCTTTAAGAGGAGGATCGAGTGGGATTCTACTGTGTATCTGGCGACTAGCCGGATGCGGGGCGATGTGTCCATGTGGCTGCCGATACCCGAGACGTTGCTCGTGGGGCCCCAGATGGGAATTTCGCAACTGGTTTCGGTCGCTTCCATGTGATCGCAAGCAAAAATTGTCCATGTACCTCATTGCTCACAAGCTCAACATCTCATGCCCGTGCAGCACTAATAAAGCTTGTCTGATTGTGAGGCAGCTTTATCGGCTGTTTCCTAACAGCTTAGTGCCAGTGTCGAGAGAATGTGGCTAATGCTAATGAATACTAGACGGGCAGCATACACCCGTCGAGATCTGAAGCATCGCGCTCTGCGACAGCCTCAGGATACGATGGTAAAGCCCCAGGTATTTGTCAGCTTGCTCGGGCATCATCCAGATGCTGCGCGATCACAGCTGAAGTCGATCGGACCGACCACCTTGTATGGAATCAGAAAACGAATCCAGACGAGCGCAATTCGTCATCCTTTTAGTTATTCTACGATAGGCATGACATACAGATTGGTTGAGATGCAGTTTCATTTACTCGGAATAGCCTCTCTTCCCCATGGCTCGACCGGCGGCCGGGCACACAGTGAAAAGAAATCCATTTCTGGAATGAAAGCAAAAATTACGACCGGAACAGCCCCGAAGGACAATTCATGACGGCTAACACCACGATGTGCAATGCAGGTTCTCCGCCATACGGCGCGGTTTTGTTGATCTCCGCGCAGTCAATCAAGGTAAGTATGAAGAAGAAAGGAGAAGGAGATAGCAAGAATTGGGGGACCAGCCGAGAATTTATAGGCGAGTGAGGTTGGTCTGTGCACGTCTGCAATTTGCGGAAAAGTGGGGCCTGTCCAAGTGGCCCGAGCTTAGCTTCCAGCAATTCAAGGGTTGGGTTTATAAATGTATGCTGAGCCCCCCAGCCCCTGTGAGTCGTGACTCTACACTCAACACACACAAACACACGACGGTTCCCAACCCGATGAGCAATTTGAACTTCTATTGAGCACACCAGAGCCTCCATCATTAGCACTCAGTTTCGAAGCCTGTCTCCCTTCATCCTTGAGTGGTTGCGAGACGGATCCATGCCACTGTCACAACGGTCTGAAGCCAATGCTATATCGCTAGCAGCTCGCTACGCTTCAATCGAGGCAATTGACATTTCCAATGGGAAACTCCCATATTAAATGTCCACGTCTTGCTGAGCTGTGTAACCCCTCCAGACCTCCCTTTCCCGCAGCTATGCATGGGCCAACTTCTGAATGCCAATGAGCTCACACACGACCGGATCCTTCCCCGCTCAAATATCCTCGCAGTAATCCACCGTAGTCGTCACAGTCACGGTAGGCGTTGGCGCCGTCGTAACCGACCCGTGACGCCAAAGCACGAGCACGCCGAGACGTACTCGGCAGCATTGACACAGTTGCCGGCATAATTCGGAATGGAGCTCGGCACAACAGTCACCTGGCGACCCTCAAGGAGGGCATCGCGCTTGGCGGCGGCAGGGGATGGGAAATCCTCTTCGTCAACGGTCACTGTGACGGTTCTGAAGGGGGCATGTTACCTCCTGCTCTGCTCATGGTGACGGGATGTGTGGGTGCTGGGCACTTACGTCGCGGCGGGAGTCACCGTCGTGAGCAGGAAGCTCGAGCAATCTGCTGACCGGGACGCCAGGGGTAACAGGCCCTGACGAGTCCCTGTTACTGCGCGGTTGCAGTTGTTGCCTGCCCAATGACGGTGCTCCAACACGGCGGCGACCGCAAGGAAGACGAACGAGAGGGTAGCGGTGAGCTTCATGCCGGCGGTTGGAGATGCCCTAGACAGCTCTTGGGTGTTTTGGGCTCTGCGATGAGTTCGTGAGACTCCTCATAATGAAGAGACCCAGCAAGGAGGTTGGGGCTCCATCGGTCTTATACCTGCCTACACTTGGCGATGTTGGGCGGCTTCGCTTGCCCGGAACAGTTCCCTGCACCGTTGGGGCACTGCCTGCCCAGCAGCCTCGACCAGCGACGATGCGAATAACCCCAATGTGCCTCTCTGGTTGAGCCAGATGTACCGCAGTACTAGACTGGGGCTGGCGACAAGCTCACCCGATTCTTCCCCGGAGGATTGCGCCTCTGAGTGGTAGTTCTTGGGCCATACTACTGTGGTAAGGGCGAGTTAGGCCTTGGGCCTCCCCAACAATCCTCGCTGCTCAGAGCTTACAGATGACAGTGAGTCGCACGTGGAGAAGAAAGCACAATCTCGAACCACTCTGCTGGGAACGTGGCAGGCGATCGCAGATCGACGGAAGCTGTGCCTGTCGATCTAGGTCGCAGGACACCGACTTCACCTTCGCTCCTCAAATCCAGTCCACGGGCCTTGATGCGGGGGAGTGAACATTCACAGACTGATGTGACGCCGGAAAAGCAGTGCTGCTTACGGACTCCGTACGACCTTCCGATAGCGAACTCTGATACCAGATATGTACATGAGCGGATAATGTCGCTGTCAACAATTCCGGGCTTCACAACTGGGAAGTTAGGCCTCTCGTCCCTGCCACCAACGATTTCTCCGCCATGAGGAAGCTGCCGCTCCTCTAATCGTCAAGAAGCGATGATCGCAAGCATCTCACCGCTCCATCCTACAGACCGGAGTCGAGCTCCCTTGCTAAGGAAGATAGACTTCGCTAGCTCCCAACATCCGCTGCCAAGAGACGGGAGCGTGCAGCCTGAATGGGTCGAAGGTATGGAGCCCCAAACGTCGCATGCAGCACAACATCGGCGATGGCTGGTTTGGCAGAGTGCAGAATGCTTAAAATAGATCCCTTTCATACACAGTAAACCAGGTCCAGATTCTTCAAATATATCTGTGTACACGTAGAGCGGGAACGAGAAGGTCGTGTTTGCACTGCCTCGCCGAGTTTGGATAGCCTGCAGCGCAGCGAGCATCATACACTACACTACTTCCCCTGTGCAGCTCTTCAAGGTTGACTACCGGCTCTCCGAGGAACAGTAGGTCAACGATTAAACGTAAAACAAAATGAGGAAACAGGCATCATTCTCGTGATCCAAATCTCCAACTCAGAACCATAGAATCAGCAATACATGATACTAAACGCCGGGTAGATATATGGAAATTGTAACCAGTCGGTCTGTGAAAACACTCGCGCCCAACAACTTGTATCTGTATAGGCATCTATGCCCGGCCTTCCCCATCAGATTGAATAAACCTGTGACAGCATGAGGTAGGTAGTTCGAAAGAAACCAGAGTACCGCAACAAATACCTTAGGCTCAGACTCATGAACAGCGGAGAAGACCATCTCGTGTACCAGTACGACTCCATACCTTGCCACATGCATGCACGAAAACATCCAAGCCGCCGTTTTGCTGAACGCCTTCTTTGACATCAATATGGACTATAAACGATGAACAACGGAAAAATGAAGGGAAGGCCAAAAAGGCCACTAACTATGTCCAAGGAAGAGACAGTCGACCAGCCAGCCCGTGTATCTGCTGTAGCCGGTCAAGATCATGGGTATCCAAAGTTCCAAGTGTCCGAAGTCAACACCACAACAGAAGCTCCCCCCTGTCCAAAAAAGTATGCTAAACGATAATCCCCAATCACCCACCCCTCATAACCCTGCGCCCGGCCGTGGCTCCTGCTGCTGCTGCTGGGGGTAAAACCCACCGCTCACATCCCACCCAGACTGCGCATCCAACCCCGCCGCCGTCTGTCCCGCCTGCTGATTCCTCGGGCCATGGTACCCATGCATCTCCGAGGCCGTCTCGACCAGCGTCGCGAGCGGCTCCAACCCCGACGCCCCCACTGTCGGACTGCTCTGGCCCGGAGGCGGCTGATTGATCCCACCACTCCTGCTCCTCGCGTGCACGTACCCGTGCCCGCGTCCGGGCGCGCTGGTCGTGCTGCTCGATCGGCTCCTTACCCCTGCCACTGCACCGGGCAGCTCGGCGAATCCACCCGGCGCTTCCAGCTCGGAGACGCCGGCGCCGCCGACAAGCGGGCTGTGCACGGTGGCATTCATGCCGTTGTCGCTGCCGTCGGCAGACAGTTCGCTGGCGTTGCTCTGCTGCCGCCAGTGAGTGTAGGCGTATGGGCGGTGCCGGGTGGTCGTGCCGGCGCTGTCCATGCTGCCGCGGACGAGGGCGGGTTGCATCGGTTGCTGGGACACTGCACCGCCGCTGGGGAGGTTCTGTACGCGGCCGGGGATGTCGAAGTAGCCCTGGTTGGAATCCGGGCTGGCGTGGCGGGAGCGGTCGTCGGCGAAACCGAACATGTTCGGTGAAGGGGTGAAGCCGGTGGAGTCGGATCGGCCCCAGGATGCATCGGGTTCGGGTTGCGGGGTGCCGGCGCTGCTGGCGTTGTTCCTGACCATCAGGGGGTCGACGCTGATCATGTCGTCTGCGTCGGAATGCAGCTGTCGACCGTAGTGCTCCATCTGGGCCTGTGATTGTGATTTGGTTTTCGATGAGCCGCGCTTGGACTCGACGATATCTTCGACCTGCTTCAGGCGCCGGATAATGAGGAAAGCCGCGACAACCACGACGATCAACAGAATGACCACACCCGCGATGATGCCTCCAATTGCTCCGCCGCTTAGGCCGCCGCCGGACTCGCTGGAGGAACTCGCGGCCACTTTGGGAACGCTGGTTGGGATGAACTTCGCGGCCACATTTGCGTCGTCTGTGGGGAGTCCTGAGGGAGGAGTCGGTGTGGCGACGGTTACGGCTGTCCGTGTCGTCGTTACAGTTTGCGAGCCGGATGTCGTCGTGATCGTCTGAAGGACAGTGGTGGTGACCGGCGCGGTCGAATAACAGGCGTTGGGCGCACATCCCATTCCACTCCTGCAGCATCCATAGCCGACGCTGGATGGACAAAGGAAGTACTCGTTTGGACAACTGAGATCGGTGTAGGTAGCGCTCGCAGGAGGAATGCATTCTTCACCATCTCCACACACATAGCCGACAGGACAGCAGCCCACTGCATTCAATTCGGTCAGGTCAGGACTCTACCGGCTCAGCGACACGCTGGCGCAGATGACTCACCTCCCCCGTTCACGGGTGCGCAGGCAAAATAGTTTGCCCTCTCACAGGCCGTCGTCGGTCCAGCCGTTGTCGCATAGCACGAGTCTACCGCGCACGCATATCGAGAAGGACAGCAACCGCCGTTCAGGGAGGCCGGGCAGGAAGTATGCTCGGTTGGGCAGGTGCCCTCATCTCTGCGCGCCGGATGCGCAGTGACCTGAGCCTTTGCGATCTGATGTACACTTTTCCTCCATAGCTTCCCGGGGTGCGACGCCAACGTTTCCCTTCCGAGAAGCGCAACGAGGAGCAGCAGGGCGCAAGACGAGCACGACCAGATGCTGCGCATGGCGGCCTCACTGGCAGGCGGACTCGGCCGCTTATCGACGCTTATCGAGGATTCGACCAGGGTTCTCGCACAATTGGGTGAGCCAGGTTTCTGACGGGAACGTGCGGGTGTGACACGGCCGGCGAGGCGCGGCCCTGTCGTGGTTTGTATATCGGCGCAGGTGTCCGGACTCTTTGCTTGTTGACAGTTTCAGATCTGGATACTCTTGAAAGTGTCTCGCAAGAAGCCAAATCGGCTAGGCAGCGCTTTTTGTTTGCGGAGCGGGGGCTGAGCATGCAGAGCGCCAATAACTGATCGGACTTCAACCGTAGTCGGGGGGTTATCGTAAGCGGGCGCGAGGATCTTACACACCACACGCGGGTGCTGTAACCCAAGCCTAGGTAGGGCTGAGGGAAGAACCAGTTGAGAAGCCGTCGCCTACTGATTTGTTCCCGATATCAACTGTGTCGAATTGATTGAGATCTGGATGGGCTGAACGCATGAGGATCTCAGCCCAACGAGGGGGCCAAGCCTGGAACAAGACCCGCGGGAACCGATCATCGATGTTTTCCCTCGGGGGGGGCGTTTGCACGTTTGCGAGAGATCACAGCAAGCCCGCAATCCCACCTTGACGGGGAACGTCTTGGCGCATCGGCCTGGCCTCAAAAAGGGCTCCGCGGCGCTGAGCGGGTTGTGCCCAAGTCAGCAAGGTGTTGATTGGTTGCCCGACGAGGCCTTCATTGACCGGCAGCCCCCGCGAGCGTCGCCTTCTGTGGCACAAAGGGCCTTGTGGAAGGGGTCGACATGCCGCTTATTCTGCAGTGGCAGATTCACCGAAGAGCGAGGGGAGAGGGGAGGGCAAGGCCCCCAATGGCATGGTAGCATCTTACACACGCTTTGAACATCCAACTGCAGCGGGCGAATGTCGGAGGAGAGTCGACTGATGCAGAACAGGGGCGAGGGCGGTCCGGAGAGATTCCGTAAATATATCTCGGTATTTGAGCAGAAGAGAGAGGCATCCTGTTCCTATAAATGGGTATGGTCAGAAGTGAAGGAGTGCTTGTCGAGCAGCACAACAGTGGGTGAAAAGGCTGATGCGGTGGTGTGCCGACTGAGCTAATACCAATATACACCGACGGCAATTGTTCTGGCTGGCGTACTGTGTAGGTGCCCTTGCTCACCTCTCGCAAGAACTCAGTTGATCTGGTGTCTAGGAATCATGTTTGGGTTTGTTTGCTCAACGTTCCCCCCGGCCCACCCCGGTGTGGAGACGAGGTCATTGCGATGCCTGGGCTCGCTGTGAGATTTCTTCGGTCTTCAGTCGGGGATAACTAAATCGTGCGGCTGCCGTATATGTGACACACACAGACCCTCCAAAGCCTTCCCGTTTTGCATATTGTTGCCGTGCAATTGAGCCTCAACCAGGTGTTGATAAGGTCGGTTCAACATCAAAGGGAGAGAGGAGCTGGGGACATCCGGTGGCCCCTGGGAGGTGCTGGTATAGACGTCGGACCGTCGGCAGCTCGTGGCAGCTGTCGAATGAAATGCCAGTTGCAGAGGTCCAGGTTCCTTCTCCCCGGTTGAACTCCTGAACTCACTCAGATCATCTCGACTCAGGCATTCACCTGTCGAATAAAACGCAAGCGGCTTAAGCAGTACGACAAGTCTAAATTCCATTAGAATCAGAAATCGAGATGAACAGCGATGACGCGAAAGCGGGGCGTCACTTCCCCTCGTCGCGACAGTCTGTCAGAGAGGTTGTCACAGGCATTCAAACACCAAATTCTCTCGGCGCAATATCCGGCTCAATCGCATAGGAATCACCCGCTCGCAAAGCGGCCCGTTCTCTGCTAAGGCTAACCAGTAGAGTCTAGCCTCATACCTTTCTCCGTTTCAATGCTCATATCGTACGTAGGTAGGTATCAGGCTACGTGGCTTCGAGGAGCATGCTGTCAGGCTCCCAGGCAGACGCTGGAACTTCTCAACTGAAACCACAATCTTCGAGCACGATAGGCCATACATAGCTTCTGACCATGAAGACGTACGGTTGGAATCAGCAAAGCACATCTAATTAGGCCCAATAGATGGTTGCCATCCGACCTTTTAGTTGCATGGCATGAGACAACATAAAGTTCGGACCGTATGCAGGCGCGCAAGGGATCCGCCACTGCCCGTGGGCGGCTCTCTCCGAGAGACGGCCTCCACTGGGCCCACAAATGGGGGAGAACCATCTGGTGTTCAAATACCTAATACCTAGCTTAGGCAGGTGGATTTGATACTATCTGTACAATGCGGTGATGGCAATCGCACCTCAATGGAGAATTCCACATCTTCAAGCCAGGCGTTCACGTTGCGAGACTCGTGGCCTATCGCGCAAGAAGCATCTCGGCAGGTTCCTGTTGCCCCAGAATGGATCGGAGAGACTTTCCCCAATGGAACCTCCATGCCCCGCACAGCCTTCTCCGCAAAATCTCACCTTCGCGGGGAGGGCGGCGACTCTATTGGTCAACCCCGTGAACCCGACAAGGAAGGAGAATCTGGAAGCGTCATGTGGGTTCATCCGAGCGCGACCCTACCCCATTCGACCACTTACCCGGAACCTTCACCTCGGGTCGGCCGTCCGACAAAACACTGCCAAATGGGAGCCGTCCGCATTTCAGCATGGCCGGGTAGAATCTCTCGGATCTTCAATCCAAAGATATCAAGGTCCGCTTGCGGGTTGGACAGTTCACTATTGCCACTCGTTTAATCCTCATCATCGTGTCCCGACAATTTAGATGCAGAGCCTGTCTTTCTACTACGCGTTGGAAAGAATTCTGCACCAACCGTTGTCACAGAACGGCTATGAGTGAGCGCGACGGCGAGTAAGCCTACTAGTGGCGAAATACGGCGTCAATGGGCAAAGGGATAAACACGGGGCAGGAACTGTCCATTTACGAGCACCTGTGAAAGACGTAGTACGAGAATACCCACGGGAGACGAAGCAGTGCATCACCGGATTCGACCATGTTGCTGTACACGAGACTCGCGGCTCCAAAGCAGCCCAAACGCCGATCGAGAGGCGGTATGTCCTATCAGTTTACCACCTCTCCAGTCCAGAACCGCAGCGAAAGGGTCCCATATACTGTTCCATGTGCGCAGAGGCTGACTACCCCCGGATTGCACAACTATAGGTTGCACATACTGGTATGTGGTCCCATCTCACTCATTGCAGGCTCCGTACTCTGACGTCTGGTCGTTCATAAAGCAAGGAAAAGGTTAGTCTGGGGCCAAGCCAACAGACAACCATCCATCAGGAAACTGGACAAACGGCTGATACCCATATAGAAGAAGAAGTGCGATGAACGGAGACCAAAATGCAGTCGTTGCACCGAACACAGCGTTGAATGCGCCTATGAAGCGGTGAAGCCACGCCAGCGGCGGAGGCGCGAGTCGGCGCCTTCGACAGCACCCAGAAGCCCTACTGGTCTTCACTCGATCTCCCGAAGGCTGTCAGAAGTCAGTTATTTCAGCCACGATACCGACTATTTTGGCGGCGTATTACCGTACTTCCACAATGGCGTACCCATCTTGAGCCCAACCGACAGCACCTTCGATGGCTTTTCTCTACCGCCTTTATCTCCAACTGCGGTGTCGGACAGCTACGTGGAAGATGTCAGCCCAGAAGACGGCCAGGCTACCACCAGTGTCGCAGTGGTCTCACGATCAAGATCCTTACATCCAGACCTCGCCATGATCGCCCCTTGCCCGGTTGGCTCCCCACTTCTCGACTTTTGCCTGCCGAAATTCTCCGAGTTCTCAGATCAACAGAACAGGCGGGCGCTTGTGGATCACTTCTGCAACGTCTTGTCACATCTCATTGTCTTCCGCGAGGAAACGGGCAACCCATTCCAACAGCTGGTTCTGCCGCTCACCCGAGGGAATTCGCCGGTGACGTACGCGATATTCGCGCTTGCTAGCGCGCATCTAGAGTACCGGGGCGTGGAGAACGCGGAAACATCGATATACTTCCACAACATGGCTATCCGGGGCGTCTCGCAGCTCATCGAGCACGGCAGCCAAGTTAGCAGGAACGAAATCTTAGCGGCCATCATGCTACTTGTCTACTATGAATGTGTAAGTTTATCAACGTGAAGCCGCACAGCGGGATAGCAGCTTAGGGTATCACAGCTTGTCCAGAAAGGCCACTCCAACATTGTAGCCGGCCACCTTAAAGGCGCCCTGACGATCATGGCCAGCAACCCTGACCCGGCAGACCCGACGAGTATTTTCTTGGAACGCGTATGTAACCCCTCTAGCCCGGTTCCTCCTCTGCACCAGCACTCCGCGATTCATACTGTCACAGGCATTTCGATTCTACGACGTGATCACGGCCCTCTCAAACGGCACAACCCCGCTCTCAGCAACACCTACGCCTGGCTGTCTCCTCCCGCTCTCTCCGCTGGGCGTGCCCTCTGCTTCCCCCTTAGGCAACGTGGACACGCTCCTAGGCATGTCCACGACCCTGTGGCCCATTATTCACCGACTTGCCGGCCTTCGCGCGCTGAAGAACGACCTCGAGACAGCGATTCGCACCAACGCAACACCCTCCAAGATCGCCGTCCTCCGTACCGAAGTCGAGTCCACCGCTCAGGCGATCGAATCAGCTCTGCTTCAATGGCAGCCGCAGCTCCCGCCAGGCTTCAGCCCCGATGATATCGACTGCTCCAACCCCACGGATGCCGAAACCCACCCACCAGCCAACAACAGCGACTGCGCCGAAGGATCCCCCAGCCCTTCCGCGTCCACTCCGTCTCCAGACCAAGCCCGCATAGCCTCGATCCACCACAACGCCCTCGCATACCGCCACGCCTCCCTCGTCTACCTATACCGCACCGTCCTCGGCCAGCCGCGCACCAGCCCCGCCGTGCAGAACCATGCCCACCTCGCCCGGGCGCACTGTGTCGCCACTGTGGGGCACAAGGGCCCCATGTCGGCACTTCTCTGGCCGCTGTTCGTCTCGGCCTGCGAGGCGGTTACGAGTGAGGATAGGCGGTTGGCGGAACGGGCGTTCGTCGAGGTCGATAAGAGGCAGGGAATGCGGAACATTGATCGCGCCTGGGGCATTGTGAGGGAGGTTTGGCGACGAGGCGATCAGGCAGAAATGGATGGGGCGGAGGGGGAGGTAGAGAGGGGCGTCGTTGCCGTTGGCACCAGGGGAGAAGGGGAGGGAGGGGAGGAAATATGGCGGAGGGTGTGTAGGGAGATGGGGGTGAGTATCGTGTTTGGATGAGGTTTCTGCACTCAACCGTGCTCGACAAGCCGCGACACTCTCTCGACTGCCTCGCTTGAAACGACGCTGGATTATCTCTCGTAGTGCCTGGCATCACCACGCGGTTTCTGACCCTCTCCGACACGCACGCAGACCCGGCGTAGCGGCCCAACCTGTCGTCCGTTTCGGTAGTAGCCCACTACAGCAACCTTGCCCAAGATCCAAGCTACACGAATTCACCTTGTCCATAAACCCTGCTCAAAAGCACCAACGCGCCTGTCAATCTGGTCATCGCCGGCAACCACGACTTCAGGCTCGACATGCCACCTTTCAGAAGGGAGTTCTGCCGCTGTTCACCGAATGGGCGGAGTAGAGAGATCCTTTAATGGGTTCATAGGAAGGAAGGTTGGTGTGACTCGATCAGGCTGCCGAACACGAGTTGAAATCAGTGGAATAACGCGAAAACGAGGTGGGACGAAGAAATGGGACGGTGTGTCAACAAAACAACAAAAATCAGGCTCGGTGGCGATAACGGCGTTTGAGGCTGGGGAACTGGACACCCGTGGGCGTGTAAATGATTTGGAGTTGAGGTGGGAGCTTCTGATGACGGGGACGTGGTTTTATGGTCCGAGGGATGTGGCGCACCGGGAAACAGTATGCCAAACGAGTGGCAAGGAGAAAAATGCAGGGGGCTTTTAGGATCTTCGGCGTGATATTTAGGTGGGTATATGTGTAGTGAGCACAAACTGGGAATACTATATCGTAAACAGGTACAGGACATGACTCTCAAGTGGTTATCTGAGATTAGTTGCTTTCCCTACCGCCCTGAATAGGGGGGGATATAGAGGTAGGTATAATTCCATGTTCTTGGACACGCTATCATTCTACCATTCCTCTTCTACCCATGCGACTGCCCCTGAAGCGTCTGTCGACACAGCAGGTTTGTGACAGCCTATTGGAACGCGGGCATGTGAGTCTCACAGAAGATACAAATATGCTGTGTATCGTTACGCCTGTTGCTGCCTATGGGTGAAGACGTTTGACTGTGTCACTCAGAGCGCGCTCAAGAGAAGAAGAGGCCAACGGAGTGGCTGGGAATGGCGTTTGACAGCGCTTTTCTCAGGTGCGACGTTGGTTATCATCATGTAAATCTGCAACAGGACATCCCCTGGAAACCATCGAGTCAATACAGGATGTACTGTACAGATGCAAAGCCAATCATGTAGGGGGTCTGACCTGACCCGTCCGCTCTTTTAGGCTATTCTTGTTCCTAGATTTGGGCCGTTGATAACATGTGGTTGGCCGCACCGCAAGTGAGACGTACTGTGTAATGTTAATGGATCTGGATAGGCCGGGTGCTGGGCTGGGCCGGCATGGCCGTTTGAATGCTTGGTGCAAGCTGCAGCATACATACACGTGTAGTAGCTGCGTTGCCGGATTCAGAAGAACCCCGTTGACTGGCTGCAGGAAGCATGCGGATTTACTCCGACATGGGCATCGGCGTCCCAGACTCTTGTCTTCAGGCCCACTCTCCCAACGTCGCTTATCTGACTAACGAGGTAGGAGTGCAGCTCGGTGTAACGTACGACGGTTGACGAAGTTCAGGCTGTGCTTGCAAAACTGGTGGTTTGCAGAAATCGTAGATAAGGCAAGGCGTGGCCGTTCGCAATTGGTATTCTGACTCCTGAGTCTCTGGACGGCCCTGTCCGCTCACGGTGCACCATAGCGTGTCAGAGAAGAGTCATCTGCTAATGTGCTCCTGTGTATGTACATGTAGTTGCAAGGAAAATCGCTGGAAGCGGCGTCAGCAGCCTAGGAGAAGCAGTCTTTCCAATCGGGAAGGAAGTGAGCAGAAGCTCCGGCCCGGGCCCTTGGTGTTCCTTTCCGTCTGACGGGACGGGGCGCTAAGCCGTTTATGACATGGAGAGCGGTCCCGGCAGAGTCGCAATCACAAATCTATAGTATCTGTCGGCAGAATCAATTTTCCAATTTGCTCGTCCTACCGGCTTCTGCCCTTAAAAGTAGCAGTACCTCAATGACTTCCATGTTTTCAGGCTTCCTCGTTGTGGTTCGCAGGCATCGAGGCTGACAGAGGGAGGGCCGGGGAGGTTTCCGGGGAAGGTGGAGGTGACAGTTAGCGAGGGCTTGCGCCACTTTGTGCGACGTCCCTGAAGAAGGGCGGGGTAAACCTGGCTTGCCGCAACGCACGGATCAACTCACTCTTTTTTGGCATTATATCTCGGACGGCTGTCGTCAATCGACCGAGGTTGCAGTGTCCCAATGGGCACTGGAATGGAAGAGGTCTCCCTCACCATCCGGGATGGCTAACTTGCTGGCACTCTGCATTGGCACCAGACACGCACCTCGAAGACTCCTGCACGCGCGATTGGAGGGTTGCATTGGTGCCGCTTCGCCCGAAATGGGCCCGCTGGACGGATCTCGCAGCAGCATCAAGTCCGCCTTTCCCCGTCACCTCGCCCGAGAAGGGTGGTGCTACACAGGGGACTGTTCACATCGTGCAACGGCGTGCGTACGACCGCGACACACCAGACACAGGCGGCTTGGGAGGCACCGTGAGAGCGGAGAGAGGGGTTGAGAAATGATCATGTCGGAATCAAGCAGGACGGGACCCGGGTATGAGGAAAGCTCTCGACCAAGACTCGCATGAATCCCAGCGGATGGCAGCACCGACGGGACATGCCGATTAGTTCTTTTGCCTATCGCTTGTTCGCTCTCCAATAGTATTTGTGGTTTTGGGGCCGCTGCTGCCGTTAGCATGCCCATTTCCTCGCTTTCAGATTGTCAGCAGCCCGACGGAACCATTCGATACATCGTGCCGGGCTCTTTTCGTTGCGACTGAAACTTCCAGGTCGTGCCTTCCCCCTCCTTTTCGTCCCCAAGTTCCTCTCTCCCCTTTTGGCTCGCCCTTCACCCTCCAATCTTCCTGCGAACCTGTCCATCACCACCACCCACCGTTTTGGTGCACTCTACGCAACCAGCACCCACACACACTGCCGTACTGCCGTACAGGGCAGATCGTGCTGCTCCAGCCAACCCGCACGCGACGTTTGGAACACGCTGCAAAGCTCCGCAGCAAGATCGCTGATCCTCAGTCGCCCTAAGCTGACAAAACCTTGGAAGCGTTCCGCCGTATTGACTGGTCTTATTCTACACCTTTTCCCCAAACTCGACAAAAAAAGGAACAAGATGTCTTCCTCCACTGCTCTCCGCCTCTTGTCCGCATTATGACCCTGCTGTGCGTCTGCTGATCTCCACGAGCCCCGTGTCTCTGGGACCGCTTCCTCACCGCAGCGCCAAGCCGCGTCTTAGCTCACTTCGCTATCCTGTTTCCCCGCTAAATTTCCAAGACTTTCCCGTCTCCTGAGATTCTCGCCGGAGCGCAGGCACCTTGCCATTGAGGGCTCATCACAAGGAGTCCGCCCCGGTGCTGCAAACCAGCTCACCATGGTTTTGCTATGAGGAGCGCCCGACATGTCAACCCCGATCAACGGAGCCCTGCCGCCGCCCAAGCAAATCCGCTTTGTCAACAACCAAGGCCAGCCTCCGTCCAAGAGGCGGAGGATCAATGCAGCGTATGTCCCCTTCATTATATATTCCCCACTCCCTTGCATCCTTGTTTTCTCTTCTGTGGCAACGTCTACCTCCCGCCCGCCAGCCGGATTTATTGCGACCTTCGTGGCTATAGTAGCATGATGGTATGGTATGGCGGCGCCGTGAGGGTCCTCCGTAGGATGGACGGATGGATATCGGTGATGGCAGAAGTCGACTGGAGTCTAAACGCACATTAGATGCTTGACATGCCGTAAGAGGAAAACGCGATGTGCGGGAGAGAAGCCAGATTGCTCGACCTGCAAGAAGAATGGGCACGTTTGTCTCGGGTACAACGACAATGTTGAGAGGAAGAGGGAGGAGCACGGCATTGACGGGTTGATGGCCGTGAAAAGTGAACCCCCCGACACGACTGATCTAAATAATGGGCCTGATAACCACTACGCCGAGGATGACGACAACGAGCTGGAACATCGCCGCCGGAAGAACAAGGTCCCGCCTCCGATGGCAGGCTTCGTCGACCAGGACGCCATATCAAGGAACAATTCTATTGCTAGCACGACAGTCACACCAGGCCGATCGCGAGAACCTGGCGACGATTGGAATCAGGATGGCAAGCTGCATGATAGGCAGCCGCAGGGTTCGCCCGAGACCGTCAGGCGGCCCAACGTGGCACAGAATGCGTCTTATGCGGAGGACAGCCGAGGTCCAAGCAATCGCTCGCTAGTTCAGTTTGAATGCCGCCGCGTGCCCTACTTCCGGTATTTCGGCCGCACTGCCATAGTTCCGGGCTTCAAGCAAATGGTGGTGAATCTGGAACGCGGCAGCAGGCGAAAAAGCCGCGGCAACTCCTTCTCCACAACCTCCTCGGGATCGCTGGTCGGCTACGGCATGCCTCACGGTCACACAGGACATCATGAAACCGTCTTGGAGACACTCGAGGACTTGCCGGTGTACGACGCGAATAGCTCCGGCCCAGTCCATCCCTTGATCATCCAGCTCGCGGAAACCTTCTTCGTCCATCTCGGCTGCAACTACCGGTTTCTAAGAAAAGAAAGGTTCCTACGCATGCTAAAGGAGAAAAGGCTGGAGCCCATCCTGGTCGATGCCGTGTGCGCGCTAGCTGCCCGATTCTCAGACCACGCGATCTTCACTAATGAACACGACGGCAAGGTGAAGCGGTCCGACTATGGCCATGTCTTTGCGCAACGCGCAAAGGCCGCGACTGTCGACACCTTTCCCTGCCCATCAGTTGGCACCGTCCAAGCGTGCCTTCTGATGGCGTATGAGCGGTTCGGCGCCGACCAGGACAGCGCGCTCTGGATGTACCTCGGCATTGCCATCAGAATGGCTGTTGATCTTGGACTGCACAGGATGGAGGGTGTCAAGTATCAGGGAGAACGCGACCCTTGGTACACCCGATACTGGAGCCGCGGGGGTAATGACGGATCGGATGGACCTGACAACAAGCAAGATGAGGAAGAGACGCTTAGTCCCCAGGAGCAACTGGAGGTGGAACAAGAACGTATCGATACATTCTGGGCGGTCTTTGTTCTGGACCGCGTAATCTCGTCTGGAACAGGCAGGCCTGTGACCTTTCGAGACGATGACTTCGAGCTATCACTCCCGCCACCATCGGTTGACCCAGTTTCCGGTTGGCCCGACCCATTTCCTCCCTTCATTGAGATCATCCACTTGTATGGGCGCGTGTCCGACGTCCTCAACAACAACCGAGATAACAACAACCTCACCGAAGAGAAACTGGACAGCCTACGCATTATGATGAGGGACCTCATGGCAATCTACCATAAGCAGGACCGACGCCTCACCTTCGACCCTCAACACTTCCAAGCATATGTGAATGCGAACCAAGGTACCACCTTCATGCTCATGCATTTCTGGTTCCATGCGCTGGTCATCGTCCTCCACCAGCTGCTTCCAAACACTCGCGAGATATCCATGTCAAGCGCGAAGTCAATTGCCGACATCCTTACCTTCGCCGAGTTGATCGACTACAAGAGCTTGGTTGGCAATCCGTTTGCGTCGCAGCCTATCTACATTGCGGCATGCGCTTTCTTGACGGAGTCGGTCGCCAATTCCTCACAGCCCCCGTCTCGCGAAACGTCTCCGACGCCCGATTTCAGAGTCGATCACGCCAAGACGCCCAGTTCGAGATACAGTTCGAGTCATGAGACGCGGCCGATGAAGCACTCGCTCCTCGCATCCGCCGCCAACCAGAACTACCAGCGCTGCTACAAGTCTCTTCGGCAACTGCATCAATACTGGGGCGGCGTCGGCTACATTCTCGCGGTTCTGGACCAGAAGGCGAAGGGCATCCAAGACTGTGAGACGTTTACCAACGAGGAGTTCGAGGCCCTTAAGGTAGCACGGCGAGGATCGTTGAGGCGCCTTCCCCGGTTAGAGCACCCATCCTCGCCAAATGTTCCAGCCATCGCGTATTCCCTCACCGGCACAACGAATTCCCCCAACTCCAACCTTACAGTTCTTTACCAGGCCAATCTCTCAGCTCAGCCGGGCGCCTCCAGTTCTGCTTCGATCACTTCTGCACCCCCGCCGCCGCCGCCGCCACCACCCCCGCCACCAAGTGTCCCGGTATCGGCAGCAACCCCCCCTGGCAACATGATTTACGATCCTATCCGCCAGAGCCTTCCAGAGACGCCACCTGCCTTCCCGCCCGCATATCTGCAGCCAACCTTCTCAGACGTGCGTAACCAGCCTCATCCGTCCAAGACAGGCCGGCTATCCCAATCGCCAGGTATTGGGAAGCCAGTGTCGAAGTATGAATCGCCGTTGAAGTATGAGTCGCCATCGCCAGGCGAATTGGACCAAAGCAGCCCACGCCGCGATTCCAAGCTCCATCTCCACACGGTCATGTCCCGTTCCAGCCAAGGCCTGCACAGCTACACATCTTACAGCCACGGCTCGCACCACCCCTCGAGCTACGACTCCATGTCCCACGACCGCTCGTCCTCCAGCACGCCCACAGATTCTGGCATGGCCCAACAGAATGTGGCGTACGGCCATGATCACAACCACAATCATCACCTCAGCCACCACGAAAGCAGTGTCGATCACAACAACAACAGTAACGACACCAGCAACAACCATGACTACGAAGCAGACTTTGCACAAAGTGGTCTCGTATCTGGGTCATATTCGTACATGGGCCTGAATCCAATCAACGACATAATCACGTTCAACAGCCAGGAGGTCACGTTTGACGTGCTTGGCCTGCAGAGCGACATGGTGCCGCCTTGGTTTTTACCAGGGGATGCCCTGAGTGGCTTGGTATTTGAGGGCGGAATGATGGGGGCGAGTCATCACATGGGATAGGCTGTCGCAGAAGAAGTGAGACTCGATGAGTGATGAAATCCGGGTTGGGAGACGAGCATGATCATGTTGACTGGATCTGGCGGCATTCTACACTTGCCTTGTTTATTTTCATTGTGATGATTTGACTAGTTCGTGCCCTGAACTGTCCGCTTTTCTTCCTTTACTTTTTGTTGGTTGTTGCTTCTGCCATGCAAGCGAGCGCACCGCTTGGGTGTGTTTATTCCCTCAAGCACCCTCCCCTCTCAGTTGAAATGGAATTGATGAAAATCGGCTGGATTCGAGCAGCACAGCACGGTGGACAGGCGATGACTAGCCATCTGCTAGTCTGCTAGCCTGCTAGACAACAGGCACAAAGTACCAGATTGTGGGGGCTGGAATATTGCTGGGCTTGTTCTTCTCCCACTACGACACACTGATATTACACGAGCAAACGCACGCAGACACAGACAGACGCATCGATCTACTTGGAATTTGGCGCATGGAGGGCATACAAGGGGAAAGAAGGTGGGAAGGGCGGATTCTCTTGCAAATGATTTCTTATTCAGCCATCTCGATACCTCAATGGAGTTAAAGGTATTCAGTGGATGTCACTCAGCGAGGTTCAATCTAGCGGATGTTTTCGAGTCTCCGTAGATCAAAATGAAGATGGAGATGAAAATCAGAGACGGGAGATGGTGACCGTGAACTCGTCAACCCAGACCATCCCTGGCCAGATTCCTTACGTTTCAGTGAAGATCATGCATGAGCAAAATGCTCCTGCCATTATTTTACGTGTTATTGCGAGAAAAGCATATATGGTGTACCATGTATTCGCTCGACATTATCAGCGCCACGCTCTCATCTAACATGGATGTCCTGCCGTACTCTGGTATACCTTGTGAGCAGCAGCCAAAGCTTCGCAGTGTTGAAATCAGGAGCACAAACGAGACATTGCAGAGCCCGGATTCGTCGTGGACTACGAGAACGGGTTATAGCCTGGTGAGTCAAAGGGCAGAGAAACGCTGGCACATGTGGTTACCTATGGTACTAGCTTGTAAAAGGTGGTACATGGACCAGACCATGTTTCACCTTTACGACGTATACCAGTCGCAGCTCGCTACAAGCCATCCGTAGAGCAGAACGTGGTCTCTATGTTATGGAGTTACACAGAAGCAAAGAAATATATAAGGAGGCTATGTACATGCACTAGATTGAGATATCTACGGTTCAGGAACCCTTCAAAAGGACTGAAAGTCTCTGTCTCTCTCCCTCTTCCAACCTCATCCTCCCGTCTACCACTCTAGAACCCTCCCCGCCCATTTAACACCGCACACGCGCGCTAAACAATCATCATCATCATCATCATAACAATCATTGATATACCTAGTATCCACCTCTTATCACCACCCAGCCCCCGTCCTCAAAGCACCGCCCGCGTCTCCCCAAGCCTCTTGCTGCAAAACGCCCCAAAGTACGCATTCAGCGCATCCACCGTGCCACTCCCCTCCTCCAGCGCCACCACGAACCCCACATACCCGTCCGGCCGCACCACCACCACCCCGCCGCGCTCCTCGTCCAGCCCCATCTTGGCGTGCGCGCACGCCTTGGCGCCGGGCGGCGCCCGCCGGTCCCACCGGTCGTCGGCATACACGTGGTCGCGGTACGCGGCCAGCGGGAAGGGCACGTCGCGCGCGATTTCGATGTCGGGGCGGCGCGCGGCGAAGATGGTGCACAGCGTGAAGAAGTGGGAGTGCGGGTTGTGGCGCTCGTGGTGGGAGACGGAGTGGATGTCCCGGCGGGTGTAGGCCGAGTAGAAAGATTGCGGCTTGGAGAGGTGGAAGGCGAGGTCGCGCAGGGCGGCACGGGAGGTGGCGAGGGAGGGTTGCCCCGCGAAGATGAAGAGGCGGAAGGCGCCGTTGAGCGGGATTTCTTGTTCTAGGTGCACGACGTTGGCGTCGACTACGCGGGTCACGTCGGCGTTGATGAAGAGCCGGCCCGGGACGAGCTTCGTGTGGGATGTTTCTGGGGGGAGGATGAGGTGGGATTGGGCGGGGTGGGAGGGGGACCAGTTCAGGGCGTTGGCTTTGTAGAAGACGCCGTAGCCGCTGGTGAACTCGCAGGATTCTTTGAATGTCTTGACGAATTCGTTTTCGGTGTGGGTGTTGGCTGACGCGGCGGCGACTTCGTTGCCGGAGGGGGGCCGCTGGGAGAAGAGCTTGGCGTACTTGTTGTCGAATGCCAGAAGGGTCTCGGCGACGTCTTTGCGCTCCGGCTCGTACGTCTCGAGAAGGCTGCGGCGGGCAAAGCCGGCCTCGACGGCGTGGATCTTCCATGCGAGGTTTAGAGCGTCTAGAAAGGCTGTGTTCATGCCCTGGCCGGCCTTGGGCTAGAATCTGGGGTTAGCTTCAACGAACTGACCAGCACGAACTCTGACGACGGGACTCACGCTGTGGGTATGGCAAGCGTCGCCGCCCAGGAACACCCGGTGATCCAGGGTGTATTTGTCAGAAATACCCTGGCCGATGGGGTAGACCGAGTACCACTCTACCCTCTCCCACTCGATTGAGTACGGCTGCAAGATCCGCTTGGCGGACGCCTGGACCTCCTCGGCGGTCGCGGTCTTGCGCGGGTGGAAGTCAGGGTCGGTCGAGGAGGCTATCTGGATATAGAGGCGGACCATGTTGTTCTCCCGCGGGATAACCATCATGGAGCCATGCTCGGAGTGGATGTTGCATTTCATCTGCACTTGTGTTAGCATTCAGAGTCTTCTTACTTTGGGAATGAAAGTCTGAGTATACCTTGATATCAGGGAAATCCGTTTTGACGACGCCGTCCATGACACCCCACACGTAGGCAATTGGGTCCTTGTGCTTGATGCCAATCCCCAGCTGCTCGCGGATAAATGACCGCGCACCCTCGCCACCAAACAGGTACTTTGCCTTGACGGTCTCCTTGGCCGTGCCGTCGACGTGCTCCAGATTGACGGTGACGGGGTACTCCGGATCCGCCTTCTCGTTCGAGGTGAAGCCCCTGATGGTCCACGGCCGCTGGATCCTGACGCCGTTCTTCTCGAGGTCGGCGATGAACACACGCTCAATATGGCCCTGGTGAAGCAGCGTGGTGAAGGGGTATCTCGCGTCGATAAAGCTGGGGCAGCTAGGCCAGGTGCCGGTCCGGACGATCCCCTTGCCGGCTTTCGGCGGGTCCCAGAAGGCAACCTCATACACGCGGGCGGGCTTGTGGGCCATGAAGGCGGACTTGAGCCCCATGTTCCGGAGCAGGTCGAGCGAGCGTGGCTGGATGCCGTCGGCCCGGCCTGTCGGGGTCGGCTCCGCCCTGTTATCAATGTGCTTGATCTTGTAGCCCCATCTTGCCAAGCAGGTTGACAGCATCAGACCAACTGGGCCGGCACCGACAATGACTGCCCTATCCTGTCAGTGGTCTTTATCAAGCGTGAAGTTGACTGGCTTATCTTACCGATGTCATAGTGGCTCGCGCTTGGGTGTCTATCCGTATGCGTAGCCATGGCTTCTATACGCTATCTCCGAATACCTGGACCAAGAGCAATTCGAATGTAAAAAACAAAACCGGAAAAAGCAGGAGCACTGGGTATCTCAAGATGGAAAATGGGAAGCTCGAATGGTTTGGAGTGAAGAATGGGCCGATCATACAGCGGCCTGGGGAGGTTCGGACTGTATTAATGAACACCGGCGGGTCCAAGCTCCCAAGAACCGGGTCGAGATCCGAAGGCCAGATTAGAACTCCAGCACGTCATAAAAAGAACCTATCAAGCACATGGCCAACAACTGGAGATACGCTAGGAATGGCGCGACCTAGCAGGCGCGGCAAGCACTTCGGGAAGATCTAGGCTAGGGCCTGGCTCGGGGTCGAAGCAGAGGGCGAGGGCGAGGCCAGCATCAAGTCGAGCCAGTCAGCAAGGAACTTTCGAGCTCCAGCCTACACTACACGGGTACTCGGGCTGGTGTGGGTCCGAGGCATGGTCTCGGGCGACACGCCGGCATGCTGCGGCGTTGGCGCGCAGCCAATTTCGCTCAGATTTCGAGAATTCGCTGCTGAAGAAGCTGGGGTTTGACCTGCCTCGGGGTGAGGGGGATCGTCGGGACTTAAACACGGGAATGAGCGGCGGGGCCGTTGTGGGGCTGCTCACGGCTGGGAATGTCGGGAGCGGTTTGCTTGTCAGCTTTCCAGTTCTTGCGGCTCTCTCGCTCCACGGGACCACGGACAGGTCGGACACGCGAAGAGAGCTCGACATTTTGCTGCCATTGGCCGTTTGAATCAGCGGGCCATACTCCGTACTGTGGTCGGCGCTGCCGTCTCTTCCAGCCGGCGGACTTCGATTGTGGGGCAGTGTCCACACCCCCGGTCGTGGAAGAGGACCCTTGTCTGCATAGCCGGGGTCCGACGACCCTGATCTGAGCCGCATGGCAACGACGTACGGTTAGCACCCCGGAGCACCCAGAGCACAAGTCTACGCTTCGCCAATATCGGTTCTAGAAACGGCTGGCCCACAGGAAGAAGAACAGACGACGGGCTCAGTATGCTCCGGGGAAGATTCAATCATTTGCTCGCTGACACGAGAAAGAATGAGGCCGCTCCTAACATGCCACTGAGTTCCGGTGCAATCCCATGGGATTTCAATCAATCCTGTTTCCTCGGTTGCTATCGCCATGTCGGGAGGGATGATAGTCCATATCCGCGGGACCCGGCGCCCGGTCATCGACGGGCTGTGTCGCCTACGGAATAGATGGGATGCCTCGGGGTTGGGGCACGACCAGTGGTGTGTTGCTCAGCAACGGCACTGAGGGATTATATCGACTCCCAGTGATGTGTACTCATCAGATGAAGGGCTTACTCACCGATCGCCTGAAGACCTAGGTGGCGAGTTGAAAGATGCCCAGATATCGCTGGTTATGACCTGACAACCGTACTTCTCTCTCGGCCGGTCATGGTACAGCAATGCTAGTCGATATTCGAGGAAAGCTCGGTGGACATGGTCATCCATGGTCGCTTTTTGTTCTTGTCTGAATTTCTACCTAGTCCCCTTCGTTCAGGAGAGCACATTGCAATAGCCATCTGTCAAATTCAGATTGGCAGCAAGGACAAAGATCTGTCGTTTTCTCCCAGGACACACTCACTGCCGCGATTTGTGAGGGCCGTGGCTGCTTCTGTCATCTAACCTCCTTAGTAGTAACTGCTGGCTGCCCTTTGGAACAGGTAGAGGGCTTCCCTGGCGGAAACGAGATGGAAAGGAGGTTATCTTGGGCTGTGATGTGGCTGTCACTTACTTCCTTGTTGGCTGTCAAAAGACGGGTTTCAATGGTTCCGGACCTTCCCCTTTCTGCGTATCCCGTTCCTCTGATATTTCAGGCCGTGCTGTCGATGCGGTAGTGCTCGCATGAAGTGGTGGGCGCAGTGCCGAGAGTCTGCCCTATCATGCCAGTCCGCCAGTCGTGCTGTCGACTGTCGTCGACCGCCGAGAATCGAGGCGCATGAGTGGTCGGAGGCTCTCTCGATCTCATCTTCCTGCGGACCCGCGCGCGCGCACATGTTTCCCATACAACTCCTCCGCTCCGAACTTCCTTCACCCTTTCGTCGTGCTGAAAACAACCGCAAGTTGCTCTTTTCACTCGTTGCGATCACAACCGGCTAGGGCGGCAAGAACATTGCTCAATGCGCTCCTGACGACAGACAAAGCGTAGGGCGGCGTTGAAGACTTCCTTTGCTCATTCATTTTTCGAAATCCTTCGTATATTTCTTCAAAGCGGCTGAAAACCCAGCCGGTAAAGTCGACAGGATGGAATACGATCCGCGCCAATCTGTCCAGTCCATCCATGAGATAGGCCTTGCGAGGCAGATGGCCGTTCGGCCAGGGAGGTCAATGCTGGTGACGGTTCGAAGCGCTTCAGCGTTAACGGTAGTCGGGACGCCGCGGCAAAAGGATGAGAATGCTGTTGCCGACCGTCATCAAGAATATGTTGAGCGAGCCGGAGGTAAGTTCGGTCCCCTGCCTTGAGTTTTGACTTGATTGTTTTGTTCTGACGATCGTGGGAGCAGATTCCTCATTGCTGAGCAAAGAAACCGAAAACGCGCCAGGGTTGGTCCTGCGAGGGCGCAACACCTCTGGACCGCGAGTGCTGTTTATGCTGGAGGCAGACGCCTGGTCTACGTTTCCGAATCCAAGTTGCTCGCATGAACGGTGGTGTGGTCACATGCCACGGCCGCGCATCCTGTTCAGGCCGGACGGGGAAGAGCCAGCTGGGAAGGTTGGCGAATTGCTGAGAGGCGCTCCAGGTACGAGACTGCTTGCGCTGCCATCCCCCAAATCCACACTGCCCCAGAACACCCGACTGCATCGAACAGCAACTTTGAATTTTCCGCGCGTGCCAGCTGGTGGCAAAAATACCGTGGCATGGCTGAAAACACGACGGATGAACCTCTCCACCAACGCGCCTCTGGCCTCCCGAGCGAACTTGGGCCCTTTCTTCTGAGATCGATGTCGTCCAGTGGGAGCTCCCTTCCCCGAGTGTCTCAGTATCGCCCGCCTACCGGTACCTAACCTCTTCAGTCCCACCATCCCAAACTCCTATTCTCGTTCAACAATAGCCATTATAGCTATTGTAGAGGCCCCAGCTGACAGCATGGAAGGTTCATCTAGTACAGATATCATGGCAGCTCCTCAATCTTATGCAGAGATGCAAACTCGACGAGTTAGTGGTGAGTCGCAAGACATCACCAAACAGCATGTACATCCTAGCAAGACCGTTTCTGACCGACTTTACGGCAGAGCAAAGCTACACGACACTTCGCACTGCAGACTGGATCGTGAATCTACCCGAAGAGGCCACCACTGCTCCCGGACACGCCCCTCGTCTTGCTGTAAGTCGACCATCTTGACCGACAGCACTTTTCTCTCCTTATCTGAACCTAATCTGGGGCAGGCTATCGAAAGCAACCATACTGAAAATCAGGACATCATGGGCAATTCGGATCGAGAGCATCATCGGATGCCCGGCGACTCCGCAATTCGAGGAAACCTCATCCCCCTTTCTACTTCGTTCCGAGAGCGTTCGCCATCGTCCCGACGCAAGAAGGGATCTCACGTGCTGCAGCTTAGCTTGACTGACTCTCAGATGGATAAACTGACGGCGGCGTAAGTGCCTGGAACCGCTGGTGACTTCGCGACTCTCATGCTGACCGCTCCCAGGTTGTCCTCGGAGGGCGAGGATGAACTCTTTACTCGAGGCAGGCCCAGAAATACAGCCCAGGACACCGACCCCCTGAGAACCACCGAGCAGAATGCGGCGCCGAGCATGCGAGCCCGGTCCCCAGCCAAGATGGGTCCGTCGACTACCAATACACGCTCCCGCGCGCGTTCTCTTTCCCCGGTCAAATCCGGCTTAATCAAGACCCCAGAGGGCCAGCGCATCCGCCAGGGTATCGAGGTCGGCAATGCAAGTAAATCGCCGAGCAAGGGACAGGGGACTCGCTTCAACGATCGGCATGCGCCAACAGCTCATGGCACCCCGAGCCGCGCAGCCAAACGCGCGGTGAGAGGGCACCCGCCTCCTATTGACACGGACATTGCTCGGTATTACGCAAGGCAGCAGGCCGACATTAACCCCCCGATTATCGTCCATCGCCCGCTCGAGAGAAATGCTTCACCCGTGCGCGACCCTAACCAGCCTCAGCCGTGGGAAGGATCTTCCTCCTCGGCCTACTCCCAGGATTCAGGTAAAGAGCGCCATCCGTCCCGCATCAGCCCTCTCCGTATCCACAAGCAGAATGAACCCAAGCATGTCAGCATTCTCCAAGAGTACGCCGAGAAAATGGACAAGGGTTCCGCGGGATTCGAGAAGAACGGAGCCGCAGATGAAGCGTCCACCGGAGCAGAGGCCACCTACAACCCCCTGGCGCCCCTGCTCCCCCAGAGACCGGCTATCAGAATGGCTTCCAAGACTATGATCGGCGAGGGCGGATGGCTCGAGAATACCTCCAAGCCCGCGCCGACAGCCTCCCCGACCCGAGCAGGCGGCTTCCTCGGCAACCTTGTCAAGAAGGCAAAGGAGATGGCAAGCAAATCCCACACAGCTTCTAATACATACAATCAGAACACTAACAGCTTTTCGCAGATCTCCGACGCAGGAGCCGACAACCGCGCCCAGCGCAAATCGCGCGAATCCGACAAAGACAAGAGCAGCCGCCAGCCGGCCTCGCGCGGGCTCGCCATCTCGCTCAGCCCGCGCGAGCAGAGCCTGCTGTACTGCGAGCTCGAGTTCGCGCTGGCGACGGCGCTCAACGACTACATCACGGCGCAGTTCAACGCGGGCCGGCTGGAGGCGGACCGGCTCAAGAAGGTGGCCGAGGAGTGGCAGCGCAAGGGGCGGCCCAAGGTGGTCGGGTTCCGCTACGACCTGGAGACGCAGCTGGACCTGGTGCGCATGCACGTGTACGACTTCAAGTTCTACTCGCGCGTGGCGGCGACCACGGCGCTCTTGGGGATCATCGACACCATGAAGGCCAACGCGCGCGTCCTGCGCATCCGCACCTTCTGCCAGCCCGATACGGTGGTGGCCAAGCAGCTGCTCGACTCCCAGAGCCTGTTCAACATCCTCGGCTGCCCAGAGGACCAGCAGATCAAGCTGGCCGAGATCTTTGCGTTTTTCAAGGCCGCTATCGAGCGCGAGCGTATGCTGGCGAAGCAGGAGCAGCTGCAGGGGCAGGAGCAGACCGCGGGCATTTCGACTTCGGTTGCCGCTGCGGCTGCGGCTACTTCGATGACCATGCGCAACAGCAGGAGCCCTAGGCAGCAGGGCGGCGGCGGCGATACTAATGGCTGGTGGGGGACCACGGGCACGACTCAGATTCATCGGAGCAACTCGCGTGCTGCTGCTGCGGCTGGCGGGATGGATCCTGCCGCGTATGAGCAGCAGAACGAGTAAGGGGATTTTCTTCGAGGCGTTATTGGGCGTGCCTTGGAGGAGTTGCTGCGTTTGTTTGGAGTTTGACCTACCTGTTGAGTGTTACATCACAACCGGATTCTCTTTTCTCGACCCCCTTCCCGTTTATTTCGGCTGCAGCTCGCAAATAAGGCTTACCCCAGGTGGACCTCAGGCCTTGTTCTGACGTTTTGGGACAGCGGTCTTTCTGGCTCTGGGCTTGATGATGAATAGCCCAAACCACGGGACTAGTCTATGGTCTATGGGAGGGCATTGGTGGTCGTTTCACGGTTGTTCTTGTGTTGGAGTTACTCTCGATCACTTCCCCGGATGGGTCCTTGGCGTTTTTTCACGGTATGGCGTGCGCATGGATGATACCCTTATGGTTTGCGGTTACGGAACCCGGACGGGCCTTGCGGAATACCAAGGAGGCAGGCGGCATCCTATGGGGGTTTGGCGAAGCAGTGTCGGGTATATATGTATGTATGTGTAGCAACAACAACAACAACAACAACAACAACAACAACAGAATCTGAGCTGGGTAGCTCATACAACTAAATCAAGATAATATGTGCTTATACTTGGGTCGTGCATCGGGTGATTCTACGCCGACCGGTTGAGTCGTGATTGCGACGGAGGAAATTGTGAGGCATATAAGGTAGGTATGCACCTTGAGCTTTCTATCCATAGTAGCGCGGAGGGACGTTAGGCAGTAACACTTCTTTGCCTGCCGAAGTATCGAAGACGATGTATACGCTATGTCCAGACTCCTCCGCGTATTTATACCCATGAACAACTCAATCAAAGGGCCGCCGGCCGGTAACACGTATCACTACCCGACCTCCCATATTTGTACATAGCAACGTTACTCATCCCTACCCAAAAACCTAAAGGAAACCTGAAAGGAAGGACTCAATGATTTCAGTACCTCACCCAATCCCCATCTCCCCTCTCTCTACTCCCTTTCCCCACAACACCATCATCCCTACATCTACTATTATCCTCCCTATACCTCCCCACCTCCCCACCACCAGTCCGCTCCCCTTTCCGCTCCTTCGACCCCGCCTCCAGCCGCTTCTCAATCGCATTCGCCCCCAACCCACCGACCGCAGCGCCCACCACCGTCGAGAGCAGCCGATGCCGCTCCCTCTCCCTGCTATCTGAGTGATGATGGTGATGGTGGTGGCGATGGTGGTGGTGCTCGCTGACCTCGGCGGCCGCAAGCCCGCCTACGATCGCGCCCAGCACGCCGGCGCCTAGACCTGATGTGGAGGGCGTGAATGTGGATGCGAGGAGGGCGCGGGCTTTTCCTAGCGGGGAGCGGGACCGGGACCGGGAGCGCGAGCGCGAGGGGCTGTTATTGCGGCTGTTGTCGCTGGCGGAGGCGGAACTGTACCGCCGGCCTCTAGTGCCCCGTTCTCGGTCACGGTCACGGTCACGGTTGCGACGTGGCATGATGGTTGTCGGTTCTGTGTCTGTGGGTGGTGGACCGCGTGCTGAGCGCTTGGCCGGTCCCGGGCCTGCGGCGCCTGAGGCCATGGGGGCTGGGGGCGGATAGAACGGGGTGGGGCCGTCATATTGTGGGAAGCGTGGGCGGTGGTCCGGGGGCATGTCGCGGACGCGGCGCGGGCCCGGGGTGGGCGAGCGGCGCCGGGGAGGGGAGTAGTCTGACTCTGAGTCGGAGTGGTAGCGGGGCATAGCGGTGAAATGGAATCTGGGGTGCTGGCGGAATGAAGAGTGACTGAGACAGTGCTGACGGATGTCGGTTATATGGGTCTAGATAGAAGCTGTCTGATAATAATCGGGTGTATTCTTCGTATGGCCTAGAATGAGGCTGAGCCTCGTGCTCGGAGCTGCCGACGTCTGGATATGCCGATCGAGTTGTGTGAGGATGCACCAACGTATACGCAGTGGTGTATCGCCTCCTCGGGCGAAGCAATGAGCTCCCAGAAGGGCTCGGCCTAGATTGATGTCGTGTACCGCTGTCACTCGCCTTGTACTTATCCAGTAATGAGATATCAAGTTGGGCGTCAACAAAGCTGCTCGGTCTGTGGATTCACCTCAAATCCGCCACCTTGTCGGTGAGAAGAAATTGAACACTGCTCTGCCCGGGTTGGTCGGGAAAGGAGAAGTGATAAATAACCAGACCCTCGCTTGTGTACGGCCAACCTGCTTGACCACATAGGACGAACGCCGGCGATCATTCAACTTTCGGAATGCGCAATAGTGGGGCAGGCGATGATGTCACCGGGTCGCAGGAGCCGCGTGCTTGGGATTTTCCCGTGTTAGCTGCACCCCATCCTATCAGCCTGCAGCGTGCCATCCGTCGTGGAACTGGAACTGGAAATTTCAGACTGTCCGACTGAAGCCAACCATGATATGCGCAGTTTGTTGGAAGACTCACATCACAGATCGGCGGGGATTTCAACGGATTAGCATTAGACAATATATGTTATCCTCCTTGTTCCGTTTTACACAGCTTTCCCGCCCGTGGGCCCGAAACGATCGGATGGCTCCCAACGGGACGGCGATAGCAACGCCTTGAATGATTCACTGGCTCGGCGAGTATGTCAGAACATAGGGCAGATCCGTCGCATCCCCGCTCCCCGCCAGCCGGATGACAGATCCGCTTTCCACCGACCGTACGCTGGCGCTGGAGGATTGACTAGCCGGGTACGGGCGTCTCGTGTGCGCGAAGCTCTCCGAGCTAGATGCCCTCGACAGGCCGGTACGTCGACTCTTCAGCGTCGTGGGAGCGGTGCGATACTGCCATGTATTAGCCGACGAGTTGCGCAACCCTAGTCCGGGTCGCAGATGTCTTGAGCTTGCCGTGCTCGAACTATCTCTGCGTGCTCCCTCGGTATCATCATTTCCGCGCTGTAATTGCAGGTCCCCGGAGGTGCCCAAACTCGACGAGCTTGTGCCGCGCGGCGCATCATTGTCGATGTCGCTTTCCGAGGACTCGCGGCTCGACGAGCCACCATCCTCGTATCTTGCCAGCGCGGCGGGGCTGAGTGGATGCATGTTTCGCAAGATCTCTGCGAAGAGGCGCATCAGGTTGCGGAACTGCTCGTTGGACAACGGTCGCGCAGAGAAGCGCGCTGCCTCGTATTGGGCGAGGAACTCGCCTGTTGTGGGGAGGGGCGCCAGGACTGCCAGATTGGTAAGATGCATCAGGTACTCGCGGAGGCCCATGGACCCTGGTCGCTGAAGAAGTGCGATTGCATCCGGATCCAGCTCCGGGGGTACAGCCCGGGATTCTGGATCCGGAGGCGCGAGCGTGAGAGCCTTTGCTTCGATCAGATTCGGTAATTCTTGGACGACGGTGTCGTATTGCAGGTCAGGCAGATCCGGAGAGGTAGGCGACGACCAGCCGGGATGCTCAATTTCGCCCCAGATTGCCTTGTGCTGTAGGATTCCAATGCCCGTACCCTCGTCTGACGCGACGCTTTTTCTGCACCTTGCCGGCGATGACTGACGCGCTCCAGCATTGAGTGTCTCGTGCCTGGCTCCTCCACTGCCTGCACGAGGCTCCTGGCCGATAAGGACAAGTGGCACCCGCGGCCTGGCCTCGTACGCAATAGCGGCGCTCCTGCCGAGGCCCTCCACGATCATCTGACGTACGTCACGCGGAACATCGCCCTTCTCGATGGGGACCCATTGCTTCGGTATGGATGCAAGCACCGAGCGGCTAATGTAGAGACGAGTGGCGTAGATGAAAGCCACGACCAGAATGGTCGCGACGTAGCAGACGGTGATGACGAGGATGTCATAGTTTCGACGAGTCCGCACGGCTTGCAGAATCACATCGATAGGCGTCACGACGATGAATGCAAACAAGATTAGGTAAAGGAAATAGTAGAGAACGTTATAAACGATGGAAAAGAGGAGCGACGCGGCTGACATGGTGGCACCTTCGCACGTTATCCCCCAATCAGGTCCGCATGACGGTGCGCTCACGAGGCACGGCGCACGGCAGCTTAATGCTGGTGATGATCATGGCTGCGCTGTGTTGATGGCAAGCGTCAATGGCGAGAATCGCGACAGTCTGGGACGGAGCTGCCGCATGGCCGCTGTGTATGAGGGTTGAACCAGGTGGAAGCTGCAATGAAGCAGGAGCAACATCAATCAATCCCGAGCCCCACAAGCCAACAAGCTGGCCCTGGCGCTGCCCGCGTTTTGCCGCCTTACACCGCCATACTGCCGCAAAGGGCAAGTGATGACCTTATAAGTCAACTGGTGCCGGGCCGAATTAGTACTCAGGTCGGTGACGACTAGGGAATCCTGCTCCACCTCCATCTTGGTGGAGCCCTATGCTACGGAAGACAAGACGAGCACTACCTTCGATGACATTAGATCTAGTGGGGAAATTGCGAGAAGTTCATTAGAAACATCTCTTTCGTTTGGCTCAGGTACGCCTCCGCCCTGCTGCCATTAATCTGAACGAACCTAGCGACGGGGACGCTCCGGGAAGTGGAGGCAGACAGCCTGGCTTTGAACGAAACCAATTTCTGTGGCATATTGGGAGAGGAGTCGCCGTGGTAGGATTAAGTATGCGTCGTTACTAGCTGTGCTGACTGTTGTCAAGGAGGGAAACCGGATGTTCAGTTGGACGAGATAACACACGCAGCTTGACAGGATATGAAGCGAAGTGCAGAGCTGCCACAGGAGCCGTATGCTCTTCACCGGACCATTTCATCTGCGGAGCACAGATATCATTTCACTTCTGTACATTTTAATACACCAGCCGGAATCCCCAAACCCAACCTAACAACCTTTTCATCCAGACGCATAGAAAGCTGGGATTCTCCAGATTGATCACTTCCCGCCCTTCTTAACCTCCTGCACCTCCCCGCCAGGCCCAACCAGCCCGGCCGCCTCCCTCGCCAACCTCACGTCCGCTAAGCTCAACCTCAGATCCCTCGCATACGGGCTAAACGCGTCCATCAGCCTCGCCAGCGCATCCCTCACCGCCTCCAGAACCTGCTCCACCTCGGGGCACTCCCTCTTGCCCTCGACATCGGTCCAGTGCGTCGCCAGCCCCGTCCTGAACCCCTCCAGCTTCTTCGCCAGGCCCGTCAGCGCACGGATGATGGCCGCCACGTCCCGCTGCACGTTGCCGTACTTGTCCTCGCGCAGGCTGTGCACGGCCAGCTGGCTGAGCGCGACGGCCGCGTTGATGTACAGGCTCGGCTCGCCGTAGGGGGAGCCGAAGACCCCCTTGGCGAGACGCCGGCGGTAGTGCTGCCTGAAGGGCCAGCCGACGGGCGAGTGGAGGACCTTGAGGGCCAGGTCTTTGAAGAGGCCCTGCGTGTCTTCTGTGCCGGTGGCTTCTTTCTGGATCTTGATGAATCCCTGTTTGGCGGAGTCGACGACGCGTTTTGCGGCTGGGCTGAGTTGGGAGGCTTGGCCGGGGGCGAGAGCCGTTTGATTGATGGCTTTCTCGACCCGGTTGCGGAAACCCCCTTGCTTTGCTGGGATGGGCTGGAAGATGGGGTCGTCCTTTGGGGGGGAGGTGGTTCGCTTTCGTTCTTCGGCTGGCGGCTCCGCGGGGGCAGGCGCGGGTGCCGGCGGTGCCACGTAAGTGTCAATGTTTGTTTCCAAGCTCTTGAGGATGTCTAGACAGAGCTTGTAAACCTGGGACCACATGGGACCGTCCTTGCGGTCAATGTCTTCGAATATGGCTTTGCGTCTCTCGGGGAAGTCGCGGGCGATGAACGCCAGCTCCCACATGGCAAAGCACTAATGACATTAGACCCTGCAACGCAGAGAGAGATAGGTGGTAAGCACCAGGCATACCTTGATGGAGAGCTTCTTGTTCTTCAGTCCATTCAGGAGACTGCCATTCGGGTCCTTTGAATCCGACGTCAATGGCTTTCCGTTCTTCAGCGGGCTCTTAACCAAGAAGAGGGAGAAAGCAGTGTTGGCAGCCGTCCAGGCGAACATGAGCATCAGGCTCACGAGGTAGCAGCGCAGGATGTTCGAGAAGGAGTAAGGCAGGGTGGGAGGAACCATGTTACTCCTGGGGAGGTTGTAGATGGGCCGCAAGAAAGCCATCGTGCTCTTCCATATCGGGGCGCGGAAGAAGATGGGATAAACGACACCACTGATCATCAGGCTAAAGAATGACTGATTAATCGTGTATAAGAGGATTACCGGCAGCTGATCCCGGAAACGTCGGACCTGGAGCGATGAGTCCCCGTCCTCGGGCTTCCCGCTCCCGTTTTGCGGCCTAACCACGCCGAGCGACAGCCTATCGATGTCCCTGAAGAGATGTTGCAATGCCTGGTAGACCCCAAGAAGCACCAAGTGGGTAGTCAAGAAGATCGGCTTCTCGTTCAGCCTCGCCCTGTCCGACACGAAATAGGTGACCCGCTCCATGCCCGAACCTGCGGGCAACGACCAGAGGTAAATCTGGCTGAAGACGAACGCCGACAGTGCGTACGTCAGAACGGTCTCGACGGTCTGGAACTTCGGCGCGTAGCGGAAGAACGTGTGGACGGCCGAGTCGGAGGTGCGCAGCCCAGGGTGGTACTGGGCGATTCGCAGGATGATGACGGAGATGCCGCAGAAGAAGAAGAAGACGGCACGCAGACCGGTCGGACCGAGGGGGAACCATGACCAAAATACTGTTGTGAGATCGTTAGACCATCTTGCCCAGCCAAGAGGGAGCTTCGGAGCTTACGAGAACTCCAATTCGCCAAGAGCAGGGCCTGGAGGTATGCGACGGCGAGCACAACCAAGCTTGCCGTTGCGAAGCGCCGTTGCAGCGCCGGCTGTAGGAAATCCTTATACGGAGACCTCCTGACTGTCGCTGCGGCCATCTTCGCTGCACATCGTCGAGAAGACGTTTGCTCGCGGTGTTGTGGTCGTTTTGCCGACACGAGTCGAACTGTCAGTTTGTAAATAAAAAAGCTGTCTTGAAGCCCGCCAGCAGTTGCAGCGGAAACGCGATGCTTCAACAAGTGCCCCACATGCGTACCGCTAATTGGTCGGGAACCCATTACGTAGGTGTGGGGAGCGGAAGCCGGGCAGGCGAGCGGCTGGTTCACAGTTCGACAGGGTTCCTTAATCCTGTCACAGGCGACCAACCTCACAATAGCGATCAAGAAGGAAGACGCCATCATTCACCGGCCGCCAGCGCAGTCGCTCGATCCGTATCGCTCGCTATCGCATTTTACACGCCGTCGTTTCTTGCATTGTACCACAGATTGCACCGCGCGACTACCCGCCATGTCGTTCGACCAGCTCTCGTCGCTCGAGGCGGGGCGCCGCCGAGGCACCCCCAGCTACACCGACGATCCGGAGTTCCAGCGCCTTTCCCAGGACCTAATGAACAAGCTGTTCAAGCTCAACGGCAACAATCAGCGACTGACTGGGGAGGTCGGGCACCTGGGGACACGGCGCGACACGCCACGGGTGCGGGAGCGGGTGCATGAGCTGATTGAAGAGTCGCGCGCGATGTTCAAGGAAGTGGGCGAGGGCGTCAAGAGGATCCAGACATGGGAGGACGTTACAGTACGCTTCTTACTACCCTCTTCTATGTTTCCACCCTGCTAACCCGTGCCCCAGCCAGCACAAAAATACATGCAACAGAAGCTCTCCCGCGAATTCCAGGCCTCCCTCTCCGAGTTCCAAAACCTCCAAAGGCAAGCCCTCGAGAAGCAGAAAGCCTCCGTCTCAGCAGCGCGTGCAGCCGTCGAGAGCGAAGGCGGCGCCACCGGCGGACCCCAAAGCCCACAACTCCTCCAGCAGCAGGAATTGACCCGCCTCGCGCCGCAGGACGAGGTCGACTTCCAGGAAGCGCTCATCATCGAGCGCGAGGAGGAGATCCGCAACATCGAGCAGGGCGTGGGCGACCTCAACGTGCTGTTCCAGCAGGTGGCGCAGATCGTGACGGAGCAGGGCGAGACGCTCGACACCATCGAGCGGCAGGTCGAGGTGATACGAGACGATACGCGTGGAGCGGACCGCGAGCTGATCAGCGCGGCGAGGTACCAGAAGAACGCGCGGAGCAAAGCGTGTTGTCTGTTGCTTGTCCTGACGGTTATTTTGGCGATCGTGTTGTTGGCGGTATTCTTGGGGTGATGGCGGATGGCGGATGGCAAGGTGTAATGGTGTCGTTTGTTGTACAGAAGGCGTCTGGAGTTAGTCTCGCAGGTCTATATCCATCTCTTATTTGTACATCCCACATCAACTCTTCTTTGTCGTGGCCTTTTCTGGCTCTTTGGGTGGCGGTGGAACAAGGAGCCGCTCCTGCTTTTTGGCTGGAGGGACCGGCTGCGGAACCGGCATCAACCGCCATACAATCGTCGTTTGAGCCCACGTCAGTGCTGCCGAGGTGACCCAATAGAGATGCAGGGCGGCCGGCAAGTCCATCGTGACGAAGCCGGCGGACGTAGCGACTACCAGTAATCCCCTGTGCATCCGCAGGCGCCACTTGGACGTGCCGGTCGTGGCCTCCGGCCTGTTATCCATATTGAGCAGGACTCTTAGCCCAACCCGCGACTTCGGCACCAGGTTCATCACGAGGATGGCAGACAGGGCAAGCGGCAGGATATGGTACGGGTCCGCCACCATGAGGTCAGGGAACCAGAGGCAGCCGCCCGTCGCCATCGACGCATCCCCCCCTGCGGCAGAGACAGAGCTGGCCATCGCCTCCTGGACATCAACCTGCCCCGTCCCCATAGAGCTCACATCCACCTCCGAATGCACAACCCCCCGCACCTGACCCTCACTCTCCATCCCATCCACTCCTCCTCCTCCTAAAGACGCCTCAGGAGCAACCGTCCCATCCCCCTCGGGGCTTTTCTTCGGCCCAAAAACAAGCGTGCCCAACAGCCCCCTCGGCCCACCACACATCCTCCGCAGCGCCTCGATCCCCACCACCCACACGGGGAACACCATCAGAGACGGCACCCAGTCCTTCCACTTCTGCACCCCCCACCGCTTATTCCGCCGCGCGATCTCCCTCGTGTTCTCCTTCACATACCGCATCGTCCACCGCCGCTCCCACTTCGCCTGACTCTGTTTAGTACTCTCCTTCCCCGCCTGGGCCTTCTCCTTCTTTATATCCCGGGCCAGCTCGACCTTCACCCGCTCCGACCACGCCCGCGCCAGCGGCTGCATCTGCAGCTTGGCGCGCCGCACTGCCACGCGCCGGGAGTAGATCACCGCTGGCAGGCGGGTGAGCAGGTTGAGGGTCAAGGCGAACAGTGGGATGGTCAGGTACCATGGCGTCAGGGTTGCTGAGTGTAACGTGGTGAGGAGGGTTTCGGCGGAGGAGATGGCGGTGGTGATGAGGGGGGTGATGGAGAATTGGCGGTGGGAGGGGCGCGGGTTGAAGAGGGTTTTTGGGGGGACGTGGGAGTGAGGTTGGTTGTGGGTGAGGGCGACAGGTCGTCGGAGGCATGAGAAGCGTCGTGATGGTGAGGTTGGTGGTGCTCGGAAAGTAGAGAGGGCTTGGCCAGCCCGAATGGCCCGGAATGGCCTCATGCTAGTAAGGGCCATAGTCAGTGTCAATTGGCTTGCGCCTGTTTTATTTGCCGGTCATCTCATGGAAGAAGCTCACTTCTCATCTCATCGGGTGAGAGCTTCAAGTGAACTTGCGATCTCAAATTGCACATGTTCGATGCCGAGACTGGAATGTCTTGGCAAAGCGCGCTAACGCGCCAAGACCGTTACAAGGGGTCCGTGCTGTCCCGGGTGACACCGTGGGGACGTCATTCGGGAGCTCGATCCGTCAAATGCCATCCCGTGCTCTGACCAGCTGTCCAGAGCTGCAACCACTTCCAGCATACCTTACTTGGGATAATTCAATTCCCCTGACTGTCAGTCGATTTCTTGACCCCGATGGTTTCTCACTAGCAGCAGTTTCGTTTTTGTTGACCTCTCTCCGTGAACCCTTCCTGCTGCGTCTCTCCAGATCCAACTTCCAAGTGGCCCATCGATGGCCGATGCCTGCACCGCCCAGGGCGCCAGCACTTGCTCGACCCAGCACAGCTCCCCTTTCATGGATAGCAAAGTCCTATCCCATGTCGCCCTGCCGATTCTATGTCTCAGCCCGTTAGCACCCATCCTCCTCTTTCCTCTGCTCTGGCGAGCACTTGGCTCTCTCCTTGGCTGGTACCTGCGCAAGAAGACGGACGGACGACGATGCCATATCCTCGAGCTTGTTGAGGCGGACGAGAAAGCGTACTATGAAGAGAGCAGGAAAAGCAGCAGTAGCAGGGACGGCGGAGAGGATGGCGGATGGGAGAAGGTCGAGGCCTCAACTGTCGGGACGGAGAGTGGCAAGGCTCAGGGCGATGACACCTGGGACGGCATTATGGGCTTCTTCCACCCGTTTTGGTGAGTTGTGCTGGTTCAGAACTATGCTACTTAGTGGGCCTCTAACTAGGATAAGCAATGCTGGTGGGGGTGGTGAGAGGGTCCTCTGGGCAGCCATCCGGGCCACACAGCAACGCTGGCCAAAGGCCAAGTGCGTCGTGTACACCGGCGATCACGGCGTCACCAAGGATGCCATGTTAGCCAGGGTGAGGGTAAGCTGGCTTGCCCCGTTTACTCATGGTCAGCTTCCCGCTGAATTCTCCCCGCAGAACCGCTTCAACATCCACCTCCATCCGCCTACCGTCAACTTCCTCTACCTCTCGACCCGCCACTGGGTGCTCGCCTCCACCTGGCCGCGCTTCACCCTCGCCGGCCAGTCCCTCGGCTCGCTGATCCTCGCCTGGGACGCCTTCTCCCTGCTCGTCCCAGACATCTTCGTCGACACCATGGGCTACGCCTTCGCGCTGGGCCTGTCCAAGTTCCTCTTCCGCGACGTGCCGACGGGCGCCTACGTGCACTACCCCACCATCTCGACCGACATGCTGGAATCCCTCGACCCTGCCTCGGCCGTCGGGTCGCAGGGCGTCAACGCAGGCCAAGGCGTCGGACTGCGCGGCAGCGTCAAGAAGCTCTACTGGCGGCTGTTTGCCAGCGCCTACTCGCGCGTGGGCGCGTCCGCCGACGTAGTCATGACCAACTCGACCTGGACGCAGGGCCACATCCAGAAACTCTGGGGCCCGCTGCGCCACCGCCGCAGCAAGAAGTCCGCTGCTGCTGCTGCTGCTGCTGCCCATCTCATCGCCGTCGTCTACCCGCCCGTGGCCGTCCGCGAGCTCGAGCAGGAAGTCGACGTGTCGCCAGCGAGCGAGGCCAAGCGGGAGAAGGTCCTCCTGTACATTGCGCAGTTCCGCCCGGAGAAGAACCACCAGCTCATCCTGCAGGCCTTCGCCGAGTTCCTCAAGTCGGGCAGCGAAGCGGCAAGGGACGCGAGGCTGGTGCTGGTGGGGAGCGTGCGGGACGACCACGATTCCAAGAGGGTGTACCAGCTCCGGCTGCTCGTGAACGAGCTGCGTATCCGGGACAGGGTGGAGTTCCACCTGGACGCGTCGTGGCCCGAGATCCTGGACTGGCTGCGCCGGGCGTCCGTCGGGGTGAACGGCATGTGGAACGAGCATTTTGGCATTGGCGTCGTCGAGTACCAGGCTGCAGGGCTGGTGGCGGTGGTGCATGATAGCGGTGGGCCGAAGATGGATATCGTGGTTGATGTTGAGGGGGAGCCGACTGGTAAGGCCTTCTCTTTTTCTGACTTGGGATCCCGGGGAGGGATAGCGGCTGACGGAAGGTTTATTATCTATCCAGGCTTCCACGCGACTACGTCGACGGAATTTGCGCAGGGCTTCGAGAAGGCCCTGAGCCTGCCGAATCCATATGCCGTTCGCCAGCGGGCGAGGCAGTCAGCCAAGCGGTTTACCGAAGAGGAGTTTGCTAGACGGTGGACGGAGGAAATGGAGAAGCTGGTGGCGGCGAGGATAGGGAAGAAATCGGCGTGATGCGGGCGCTTTCCCCCCTTTCTTTCCTTTTCATCTTTCCTTACTCGTCTCCCTCTAATAGATACATGGATACCCCTTTCCTTATACATCGTGGCGCATGGCAGGTGTTAGCTTTTTTCATCGGTTTTGTATAGGCTTTTCGAGCAATCCTTGGTATCATCATGGTACAGGCAACCACTGCTTCTGAACACAGGCTTGTCTCGGTACTGCATAACATTGACAGACAGACAGACAGTCTACTCATCGATCCGGTTCAAAATCGCCACGCCCTCCACATGTCCCGTCTGCGGGAAGAAGTCAAACCCCCTAATACTCTCAATCGCATACCTAACATTCCTCTTCTTCTTCATTTCCCCTTCCCCATCCTTCTCCTCAACCTGCCCCCTGACCAAAACCCCAACATCCCTAGCCTGCGTATGCACATTACAACTAACATACACCACCCTCCGCGGCGCGTACGCGAGCAGCTGCCGCAGGAAGCTGGCGTCGCACCCCTTGCGCGGCGGGTCCAGCACGACGACCGTCTCGTCCGGGTCGTACGCACTGACGCTCTTGAACAGCTCGGGCGCGTCGGCCGCGAGGAAGCGGCACTGCGCCTCGTCGAGCCCGTTGAGCGCCGCGTTGCGCCGCGCGAAGGCGATCGACTTCTCCGCGATGTCGATCCCGATCGAGCCGCCGGAAAACAGCGAGGATTGCGTGATGGTGAAGAGCCCTGATCCGGAATACGCGTCGATCAGGTACCGGATTGGCTTTTTAGTGGGGTCGCTGCCGGGTGCGGGCGACGGGGAAGGCGGGAGGATGTGTTGGCGGATGTAAGCGGTGAAGGGGGACAGGATGGAGTTGTTGTTTTGGAAGAAGGCGCCGGCTGGGTTGGTGAAGACGAACGAGTCGATGTACTCTGTGCTGGTGGCGTTTTGGTCGGTGATGCAGGTCTTGAAGTCCGTGTGCGTGTCGGTGTCGACGCGGACGGCTGTGGGAGGGGTGCCATCTGGTGGTTTGGGGATGTCGGAGGGGGAGGATTTGGGAACGCGCTTGGTGTTCTCACGTAAGAGGATGGTCGCGCCTTTGGTGTACTTGCTGTATTCAACTGCCAGACGGGCGCGCTCGTCGGCCAGGCCCTTGCGCACGGCCTCCGTGGCGATGGGGCAATCTTCGATGTCCAGCACTTTGCGCGTGTTTTTGGGCGTGAAACCGAAGGGTGGCATCTGTTCATGGCCCTTCTTTGGCCCCCTTCTGGGGTTGCCCCTAGGTCCGTCGAAGTGAGGCGTGAGCTTGGTGCGGTAGCCGTACTGCAGCGGGCTGCCGATGGTGTCAAGGATCTCGGGGACCAGCTCGGGCGGCAGCTGTGAGAAATTGCGGTATGCCTTGACCACAATGTTCTTCTTTATCCTGAGCTGCTCGGCGTAATCCAGCATCTGGAACTGGCACCCGGAGCACTTGGCGAAGTACGGGCACTGGATTCGGCTGTCATCACGGAGGGGAGAAGGTTTGACAACCGAGACGAAGTCTGCTGTCGTGTATCCGTCGTTGTGATTATGACGATACACCTTGATCTTCACCGTATCTCCGGGAACAGAAAACGGAACCACGTAGAGATGGTCGGACCCCTTCTGCTTTGCCAGTCCATCACCCGTTGAGGACAGCTCCACCACATCAACTTCAATCTCACTGCCCTCCTCCGGCAGCGGTGCGGCTTCCCCAGCGGCGCCATTCTCAGCTTCGTCAGTGATCTTCTGGGAAGCTAACAGTGCCTGCACATCGGCCAGGAGCACCTCTTCATGCGACCCCTCCTGAACCGGCTTCTCCTTCTTCCTGTACTTCCCCGGCTTGCGGTGATGCCCTTGAAACGGCCGCTTGCCGTGCTGCTTTTGGCTGCTTGTCTGAGGAGTCTGTGGTACGCTACCCGCATTCACTGCGCTCTGAGCGGCAGCCATGGTGAAGTCTGTCCGTCTCCAGATGCTGGCTGTCGAGGGTTGGTTGCCAATGACTCGAGTGAGCGTGGACGGTAGTCGTGAAAAAGCTCCGATGTTGCTGAGTCGCATCGGTGACCGTCGCACCCAAGATGCACCGAACCGCAAGCTGCCCTGCAGTCGCAGTGTAGTAGCGCCTTTGAAACAGGGGGGACGGCTGTTAGCCAGTTCACTTTTGTATAAGTTGAAGTTTTACATTCTCATACGGGAGGTATCGTACTGAAAACCCTTGACCAAATGGGAAAAGAGACTTTCGTACTAAGTGAGTTGACCAATCGAAACAGCGCCATTTTGACTGGCTCAACATTCCACGTTTCGCACTGTGTACATCTAACATGCAAGTTCAATTGTCCCATTCATCGACTGATGTTGGGTCAGCTCTAAATTTGCGGTGAATGATACTATACGCTATTAGGTATTTTATTATGGACTACTAGTACTGGTATACAGTAGGGGTGCAGAGCGTTGGATGTTACCATGGAGGCTTGAAGTGAGATGTGCAATGTCCATTCACACACGGTACTATCCATCCCTAACTCTCAAGGGTATCATACTCCCAGTCATCCTACAAACCAGCCAACACCCAATGCCCATATGCAAATTATGTATTCTCGTGGTCCATCTCGCTTAGCCAAGCAGCACCTGCTCGTACTGCTCAGGATCCAGGTGCTCGCACAGCGTCCCCTGCAGCGCGGCCCGGCTCTTCGCAATAGCAGGCAGCACGTTCTCGATCTGGCCGAGGTTACTCCTCATGCTCTCCATGTGGTTGCCAATTTGCCGCGACAGCGCCAGCAACTCTTCCTCCTCGAGATCCTGAAAACCCAACACCTCGTTAGCACAACCACCCAACAGCCAGGAAAAAAGCAGCCATAACCAAAGAGGAGACTCACCTTAAAAACCCCGCCCCCTCCCCCCGAGATCCCCTTGACAATCTCCAACCCCCTCCCCTCCGCCTTCCCCCCTTCTTCAAGCCCTCGAACTCCCGCAACAAGAACGTGCTCCCTGCCGCGGCCTTCCCTCCACCCCCTCACCTGCGCTCGCGCGTTCGCCTCCAGCCGCCGCAACAGCTTGTACTCTCTCTCGAGCGCCCGCTCCTCCCGCTCCTTCTCCCCCCGTAACAGCACGAGACTATGCAGCAACGGATCAAGAGCCTTCTCCAACCGCGCTATGGCATCTACCGTGCTCTCGAAATCCAGCTCCGCCGCGTGGCCGCCCTCTCCACCCTTCTTGCCCCTGGAGGAGGCGGTAGACGAGGATATCGCCGGGGGAGGGAAGGGCATGCCCTTGACCAGCTTGGCGCGGAGGCGGGAAGTGAACATGCGAAGGATGGTCTGGGCTTGGGCGTAGCGCTGGTCGCGGTCGCGGAGGCGGTGAAGAACGGGCCGGGTCGCGTCTGCGAGGATGGAGTCGATGGCGGTTATGGCCGGGGTGTCGAGGGGAGCCCATTTGGAGGAGATGGTGGAACGGGGGATTTGGCGGGTGCGGGCTGTGAGGTGGCGATACTTGGTTGGCGGTCCCGCTGCTTGTTTGACGTCAGGGGATGTCGGTTCGGCGGAGCGGCGACGGCCCCTTCTGGTTGCCGGCTCAGTTGCTGAGGAGGGAGAAACAGCCTGCTGTCGTGATGGCTTGGCGGGTTTGGCTGCTGATGGTGCTTGGGTATTTTGCAAAGCTGCATTGCCCTCGTCAGAGGCGACAGGAGGGCGTCCTCGTCCCTTTTTCTGCACTTGGATTTCAATTTGGGATGGTCCAGCTTTGTTTTGCGCTTCTCTAGCAGATAATTCCGCTAGAGACGGGCGACCGCGCTTCCGCCTTTGAGGGGGGCCTAGTGCTTCTTTTCCGCCACTGGCGGCATCCGGGGACTCCTGGTTGGTAGCAGACGGTAGGTTGTCGTCTGCGGATCGACGATCCGTCCTGCTTCGGCGTACTGGCTGATCTTCCGCGGTTTGGTCTTCCTCCGCTACATGTCCCACAGTAGTTGTGGGCTTCCGTCCTGGTTTGCCTTTCGATCTATCCTCCCGTCCCTTGCTTGTTTTGGGCCCTTTTGCGGCAGGTTCCGCCGGGCTATTGTCCAACTGAGAATCGTTCTTGCCTCGGCGGCTCGATGTCTCTGCTTTGCCTTGTTCACCCGACTCTGCGGCCTGCTGAGACCCACTGGCCGATGTCTCGCCTGACTTGGAGCTTTTGCTCCTCTCGCTTTCTTCGCCCTCATTGTTTGCTCTCGGTGCTCCATCTGCCTTCCTTCGTTTCTTCGGCGGTAATTGTACTGTATCTGTTTCTTTTGGCTCAGTGTCGCGGGCCACTGGAGGTCGTCCCCTTTTCTTGGGTGCTGTAACCGCGGCCGGGCTAGCTCGCTCTGCCTCTACCTGTGCTGGTCGCGGTTCGTCTTGTGCTCCTGTGTCAATACTCTTGCGTGGTCTTCCTCGCCGTTTTGGAGCAGCACTGGGCCCATTGTATTCATCGTTGCCTGTCTGTTCCCGATTCGGCTCCGTCGCATTCGTAGTACTACTCTTCGGCGCAGCTGGAGGACGGCCGCGTTTCCGCTTCTGATTTGGCTCGCCAGGCGTCTAACTGAGTGTTAATCTAATTCCCTTGTCAGTCATTTGAAGGGCGTACCATAGCAGGGAATAATATGCATGAGCGCAAGAAAAATGGCTTTTCAGTGATGTTCCGCAATCGCTGACGCTAGCCCGCACCGCAACGCGTCACGCACGGTCGCGGAGCATGGTTTTGGATGGGCGTTGCCCGAGACACAAAATGCCCCACTTAATTCGAGACGCTCGGACATGAACCGTCGTCCCCGGCTTCCTCGCAGCTCGGACCCACATAATTTGTCCAAAAAGGGGTTACAGTCCGGACAGCTTGCCGGCACCCTGGTCGACGCGCACCGTGCAAGCACGCTAGCCGTCAAGAAGGAACAGATAATCTCGATAGTAGAATCTTCATCGCGACCCTTCCCTTTCTGAATGCGCTGATTGTGTGACAACGAGACTCTGTTGCCCTCAACCCCGTGGAGTCACTCCTTCCAAGCTGCAGCAGTCATCAGGCAGTCTTCGCCGACCCCTCATTTCTCCAACTACATCATCATCACCGGGTCTGAGCTCCAAACCGGATACAGAGCTCTTCACACTCGTGCCCCCCTTTTCTATCTCCTTGTCCAACGCACCCGGAGACACCTCAATCAGTCGTAGATTTGTATTCCGTGACAATGCGCTTCTCCACAACCGCCCTACTGGCGCTGCCGCTGCTCGCGTCGGCTGCCGAGAGCCCGTTCGAGCAGTACAAGGCCAAATTCCAGAACTTCCTCAGCAGCTTCGGCGTGTCAGTTCCCAACGCAGAGAAAGCAGCGGACGCAGTGTCTTCTGCGGCCAGTGCCGCCACGGGCAAGGCAAAAACCAAGCAGGTGGCGGAGCCCATGAAGATCGAGACGCTCACGCTCGAGAACTGGAAGGACACGCTCTATGGCCCCGTCAAGGCCGAGGCAACGCAGCCCGAGGAGTGGTTGGTGCTGGTGACGGGGCGGAATAAGACCTGCTATGGTGCGTTCTCCCTTAGCGTCCCTGTCCCCTTCAAAAATTACCTAGCTAAACCACACCTGTGGTACACCAACAGGCCACTGCAACAAGGTCGAAGCGGCCTTCAACGAGTCAGCGAAGACGTTCGCCAACCTCCCGACGTCGCAGTCGCCACAGCACCTAGGTTACGTCAACTGCGACGACCAGCCCGTGCTCTGCAATGCCTGGTCCGCCAACACGGGCGCGCTCTGGCTCTTCGAGATGCTGCCCGAGCCGGCGTCCGTCGACATCTACGCCAAGCGGCTGAACCTGACCACGACGACCACGCAGGACATTGTGGATGCGTACAATGCCGACAAGGCGGACGCGGAGACGGGCTGGCGCAAGATCGATCCGGAGGGCTACTTCCACCCTTTCCATGGCAAGTTTGCCAGGTGGGGGGTTGCGGTGCCGCTGGCCTACTTTTTCTGGGCGCTGAGTGCGATCCCGTCGTGGGGGATGATGTTGATTGTGTCATTCCTCAGTAGGACGATGATGTGAGTTTACGGCGCTCTTTGTAAAGGGCATATCGGGGCATGTGCTAATGATTGTTTGGCAGGAACCGCCGCATGGATGGCATGGGCCGGCAGGCCGCCGCTCCGGCTGCGGCACCGCGTGCTGCTCCTCCGGGCGATGCCCGCTCTTGAAACCATGATTGGAATGGGGCTGTCCTGTTAACTCTAGCAGTAGATTCTCCGTGATAATGATGGTGTTGCAATTACTGGGTCGGATGCCTTGTGTTTTTGTTGCTTGGGGTCTGGTGGCCACATACGGCAGGTTGGAAGGGACACCGGGTACTCCTATATGTATGGACATCGCTTCTGTCTCAAGCACTCGGAACATCGGACGGTCATGGGACAAAGGGAGTTGTGTGTTCAAATCCAGATTAGCTTTTCCCTCTGCAGATCTCTTGAAGATTGGCTAAGCCGTCGAGGACTTGGTCCGGCAATTGGCTGTTAGCCAAACGGCCGTAGCGCAGGTCGCTCATGGCGCCCACAGTGCCCCGGACAGACGACAGGAGAGCGGCTTCTTCCTCCTCGAGGAGCTGCAGCTCGGCCTCCAGCGCACCGATGGCTCCCTCCATATCGGGCAGGATGGACGCTAGGCTGTGCCGTGCATTTTGAGGCGCTGACCAGCTTCCCAGCTGCGGGGTCGTCAGCTGGATTCCATGCTCTGTAAATGCTGTGAACAGCTGCGAGGGGGACTGACCATCCTCTCAATCTCGACCTCGTCATCCTGTTCCTGGGCCTCTGCCTCGCGTTTTGACCTGATCACTGCGCGGCGCATCGCCTTGCCCTGCTTCACTTCCTGCTCGATTTGCTCTGCAACAGCGTCCACGACTACATTTCGCTGGCTCTGCAAATCGCGATAGAGGCTGCGAATTCGCGGTGACGACTGCAACTGCCGCGGGAATAGGGCAATGAACTCCTGCAATGAGATAATCGCTGGCAGCCGGGCGGGAACAAGCAGGTAGTTGCTCAGGATGGCTTGCTCCGTCGGCGCCATGATGATATGATTGATTGTCAAGAATGCCTGAAGCAATGCAAGGTGACAGTGCGGTAGAAATTCAGTTGTATTGTCTTTTGGTTCCGTCCCTAAAGGGGAAACAGCAGGCCGGTTAAAGTGGATAACGGAAGAGGGCGTGCGATGAGGAAGCGGCAGAGGTGGCGTGGCAAGCGTTGTCGCGTGTTCCCGTGATCCGCGCTGTCCCCGGTTAGGAGACAGAGGCTGGTTATCAACTCATCAGCCTGTCTCCCCTTTGGCAATGCTCACGTTTTTATTATCCGATCACCGATGAGCCCCTTTTTTTCAGAAAGGTATTCAAATTGCTGAGCTGAAGATACCGCCGTAATCTGCTATAAATCACTATAGGAGTGTTCAAACGCTCAACAAGGCGCGAGCCATCCTCTTCGTGGTCAATTCGTCACCCGGACAGGGAAGCATTTGATCACGGAACGCTTTCGAGGCCCGTGTACTGTTAGAACGCGCAGAAACACCCAAACCGGGAACGTATGTATGCAAGCTTCGCAATTAGATTTCCCTTTCCAGCGATCAGTCGAAGTGGGATTCGTCACTAAGGCCCTCACAGCGAGACTTGCTCTCCTCAGCCTTCACCGTCACCATGGCCCCGCCGAAGCAGCCGCAGCCGCCGTTCCAAAAGGACGAGCGAGTGCTCTGCTTCCACATGGAGATGCTCTACGAGGCCAAAATTCTCGACATCATGCCCGCCGAGAGTGGCGAGGGTTGGCTGTACAAGATCCACTACAAGGGCTGGAAGAGCAGCTGGGACGACTGGGTGCCTCAGGACCGCATCCGCAAGTTCACCGACGAGAACAAGGACCTGGCTGCCCAGCTGCTGGCACAGTACAAGTCGTTGCAGTCCGGCAAGACAGCCAAGCAATCGGCCAAGAAGGGCGGCCGCGCCTCCGACATGAGTTCTGCCCGCGGCAGTGAGGAGCGCACTGCGGGCACCACAACTGCCACCGGCCGCGGTCCACGTCGGGCGAGAGACTACGACCTCGAACAGGTAAGTTGTCGTGTTTAGATCATATTGCCTTTGTCTCTCCTTTTGTGAGCTTTGTTGCGTTCTGTGTCTTCGGGTTCGGGGCGCTATTGTGGGAACTTCTGGATGCAAGTGCGTCCAGACGTTGGCCCCCTTACGCATGGGCTCGCAACAGACGACCTGTGCGGCGGAACCTTGCCGCAGTCCGCTTAACTGCAGTCATGTGGCCATATATTCGTCGACCAGCGCGCTACTGAGCACTGTTCCCGGCTCAGAGATGACGAATACCCCGCGGGCAGGGAAGCAAAAGCGCCGGGAGAGGCGTTGCAGCTCTATTATGATAGCTCTTCCCGGGGCAATGTTGATGAATGCTTGCGAATCGCCACGGAGCGCGCCGAATTTTGGGGCGTACGGAGGTGAACAATGGTCTGCTTGCCTGTCAATATCAATACCCCTAAATACCTCCGGCCTCGCCGCACCTTTCCCGGACTCCTGCTCTCTTGCAACCTGCAAATTCACTTGCACCCAGGACAGAAATATCGGAACCACGACCTTATTCCATCGGTCCAAAGATTTCGCTCCTCCTCTCAGTTACTTGCCTGGAGAAGAACAGCCACCCAACCTCCAGACAATCCTGGTCAAGAATATCGCCACTACAACGATCGTTGTCGTTTTGTAACGCCGTCACCCTACTTTCGCTTTGCTCAATTTTGAGTATTCTGTTGGTATTCATCACGAGCCTTGTTTTCCCGCCCCGACATGGAGTCTCACGAAACCGCCATCGCCGCTCCGGCGACTCCCTCCACCAACCGCATCGTCGGCGGCCCTCCTGAAAAGTCGCCAAAGTCTCCCAACGACGCCCGAACCCTGGGTGACGAATATAGATCGCCAGCCCAAAGGGTGTCAAACATTGTGAAGCAGATAATATCTGAACTTCACAATGCCGCGCACCTCTCCGGCGATCCGCAGTCCAACCCTACCCCTGAGCCGGAGCAAACCGACCAGGCGACCAAGTCAGGAAGACTTCCGAGCCCGGAGAAACCTACCCAGGCCATGCCTGCCGTCAGAAAAGAAGACAAAGTCCTGCCCGAGCCCGATCTGGCGGCCAAGAAGGGGGCGAAGCGTTGCCTCCCGGAGTCCGATGAGGCCATCGAGAGGCCGGGAAAGCGCACGAGGAGGCCAACCTTCAAGGCCGCCGCTCTCATGGCAGAGCGTCAGAATCTTCCGGAGCCCGACCGGGCGGTCAAGAAGCCGGCCAAAGGTTCTCGCTCAGAATTGAATCAGGCTGTCGACAAGCCAGCCAAGCGTGCGAGGACGGCAACTCCCAAAGCCGAGGTGATTTCGAGCCAGCAGCAGCCTTCCGCGGAGCCGAATCATGCCGTCGAAAAGCCGGCGAAGAGTACCAAAACGCCAGGCACTTCCAAACCCACACCGGTCCCTGAGCCGGGAGCAACTATCCCGCTGCCGGATCAAACTGCCAACAAGACAACAAAGCGTTCGAAGGCCGCGCCACACAGCCAACACCCGACTCCCCCGGAGCCAGACCAGCCTGTGGAGAAGCCGGCGAAGAGGACAAAGACGGCAGGCACTTCCAAACCCACACCGATCCCTGAGCCGGAAGCAACTATCCCGCTGCCGGATCAAGCTGTCAATAAGACAACAAAGCGTTCGAAGGCCGCAAAGACGCCCAAGGCCGCGCCGCACAGCCAATACCCGACTCCCCCGGAGCCAGGGCCGGAGGTGGATCTGGAATGGCTACGAAAGGAGCGAATGTGGTTCAACCGCGCACAAAAGAAAGACAACCTAAAACTGTTGCCAACCAAAGCAACATCCGTCTATATGAACAGCAGGGGCCAAACTACATTCGACGATCGCTATGTGATGAGGAGCCAGCGAAAGAAGCCTATTGGGCACCGTCACCCAAAGATAATTGAGGCGGAAAAGAAGGGCACCATCACGCCAGGGTTACGGGCGTACTACGAACAGATGGACCCGAAGACGAACATGCCACTCGCTGGGATTCCCAAGGACGAAATGATGCAAGTTGACTGGACCGAGGACGACTCGATCGAAAGCGGCAGTGTACGTTTGTATTCGCGGGAGACGTCCGCTGACTCGGCCACCGGCGTCTTGGGAAGGCGATCACCGAGCCCAAGTGGGCAACTGAATGAGTTGCCATGCCCGAAGACACCGCGGAGGCACCACTGCCTCAGGACTCTTCCGACGATTCATTATCTACTCTAATGTCTTTCTTCTTCTGATCAGCCCACCGATCTCAGCAGAAACCGCTGACGAGTAGCCAGGAGGAGAATTTTTACAATCGGCCATCCGTTAAGATCCCGGTGCCGGACCATGTCAAGTCCCTGCTCGTCGACGACTGGGAGAACGTGACGAAGAATCAACAGCTCGTGCCACTTCCCCATGTCCACCCTGCCGACGAAATCCTGGACGACTACCTTGCCCATGAGCGCCCGAACCGTCAGCCTGGTAGTGCTTCCATGGACGTCCTCGAGGAGACCATCGCCGGTCTCCGAGACTATTTTGACAAGGCTCTTGGCCGCATCTTGTTGTACCGGTAAGCTCTTGAGTACCCCCTTTCCACTTTCTAGCCCTGTCTAACAAAGTCTCACCACAGCTTCGAACGCCCTCAGTATCACGACATGCACCAGCTGTGGCACTCCGCGAACAGCAAGAACAAGAGTGCCAAGGACACATACGGTGCAGAGCACATGGCCCGTCTGCTGGGTATGGCCCCCCCTTTCCATCCACTGATACCCGTGAACAAACAAATGCTGAGAAGAAGAATAGTCACGCTCCCTGAGCTCATCGCACAGACCAACATGGACCAGCAATCCGTCAATCGCCTTCGGGAGGAACTGATCAAATTCACCAACTGGTTCTCTCGCCATGTCGCGAAGTACTTTGTCCCGGAGTACGAGACTCCCGACGCCGACTACATCGAGAAGGTTAAGAATTTCTAGATTACACTTGACGGCAGGACATGTCAAGGAGAAGCAAGAACGGAGATTGGAGTGTGGTGAAAGAGTATGAAGGAGAAGGAGAGCAGGTGAAGGAGATGATTGTGGCGAAACGGGACTCGGAGGAAGAGTGAGCGGAAGGGGAAGGTTAGCTTGCGTCGGTGCCCATGTTCGCATCGGTATGACATTGGTTGACGGAGTTGGCTGCGCGGAGTATCATGATGGAAAAACAGGATTGGGAGAAGCGATGAGAGTATTCCTAGCGGGTTAGCGTCGCGGATGCCAGTCATGCTGGTTGGTGATGGGGGTTGTTCGGTGTTTCTTTTGTTTTATCTCGGGCACATGGGTACATCGGGGTAGGGAACGGGGGCAGAAATAGATGTGGTTCCCTCTATCACACGGTATCGTCTGGTCAGCAATCACAAGATACAAAGTGCTTGCACAACTTCATTATCCGCTTTGCTGCTGAGATGAGCGCTCCTTCGCAACTATCATCATGGGCAGCTGGCGGAATGGGCATCACACTCTGGGCAAGCCCATTCAACCAAGCTATTGTACATACAACGCCGTATTCGTACACTAGTATGCATCTGCCACCTTCGCCAGCTTGATATCTCCAATTCATGCACGAACGAATCTGCACCACCACGCTCTCCTCCTCCTCACTCAACTCTCTCGTTTCCCCTCGCTGGAGCATGCAACATCCCCTACCTACCGCAACCCCATCCACTCCCATCTCTCATAACCTAACCTCCTCCCCCTGAGCCTGCTGTTGGCCCTGCTGCTGCTGCGCCTCCACAGCCGCCTTCAACAACGGCGACGACGACGGCCCGGCCCTGATCCTCTCCACCGCCCGCTCAACATAGAAACCCGGCGGCGGCCTCCTCGAGTCCTGCAGCTCCCGCTTCGACAAGGGCCGGTCCACTTCCTCGACCTTGACCAGCTCCTTGACCTTCATGATCATGCCCGCAAACTGGGCGCTGACCGGGTGGAAGACGACCTGCGAGCGGCGGTGCAGGCCGAGGGCGGCCAGCACGCCGCGGGTGCGCTTGGGGAGGCCGATGGCGGAGCGGTGGAGGGTGATGCGGAAGTAGGACATTTTTTGTGGTGTGTGGTGTGGTGGTTTTGGGTGAATATTTCGAGATGGAAAGATGAGGGACGGGAGGTAGGTCAGCCCCCTGGGTGTCGTGAGAGCCGGTCTCGGTCTCGGTGAGTGGGTGTATGTATGGACGGGACAAAGGGATGGTATGCGACGCAAAACAATTGGGTTGCCCTGCCGGTTCTGGGTACCGTATGTAGCTTCGTGCCGTCGTCGAGGTGGGCAGTGAAACAGGCGATTTGTCGTCACTTCAAAGCAACCGCATCAGCAACTGGACCAAACTCGGGGCTGCTGAACAACCAGACAAGAACAGACACAAAAGAACTCACCCAAACCAAGGCCCAAGCCCCAAGCCCAATTCGATCTCGAGTTTACCAGCTGAGACTCGATCGCAAACCAAGCCCGTGTGCCGGCCAATGCCTCTGATGTCGTCTTCCTCCCGTCGGCAACTCCCGTCAAAGCACGAGAAAATAGTTAACAAATTGGTCGGTCCGGCAGACAGCTGCACATGTTTAACACTAACGTTATCGATCAAATTCCTCGAGACACAATCATTCTGCCATCTCAGACCGCCTGTCTGCCAAAAGGTGGAGCCCGCCGCCTGCCCCGCAATTCCCTTTTGAGCAACTCAGAATGGGCATCTGTGTTAGCGATGACTACCTCGGAGGTCAACAACACCATACCTCCGTCCCTGAGGTTTATTCACATAGGAAACTTACGGATCGTAACGTTGTCGCTGGATCCCTAATGGACAGGAGCACCGGCACACATCAAGGCCCGCAGCATTTTCGATAGGCAGTGTCAGCACTCCCATTCCCAGACACAGACAACGGCCGCTTTCCTTCGGGGCAACTCAGAAGAGGATGACCGGACCTCGGAACATTTTCCCAACTTCATCGGAGTTCCAATGCTGACAATGCAGCAGTCCGACATACATGTTACTGTACATTGGCACATAGCATCGGAGAACTCTAATCTTGGCAACTCATTAAAGTTTCTAAAAACGTGTAAGCTAATCCGGGCCTGCTTTACGCCCTCCTCCGGGCCACTTTCTAGCGCGCCTCGCGGGCCGCACATCATCTCATCATGACAAAATCCATGTTTGCTGGCCCGTCCCAAATAATTGGAAACCACGTCTAAGATCAATCGATCATCTAAGAATAAACCCGTAGCCCCTTTACATCTGCACCTCCACACGGCCCTCACTGCCTGGTGGGCCATTCTGCAGGCTCGGCAGGATGTACGTGATATCATCCCACGGGTGGCGGTACAGGCCGGTGCGGAGACGCTTCTGGTCGAGGTAGTGGGCAATCAGACCGATGCTGCGGCCGAGCACGAACAGGCCGTTGAGCACGCCCATGCTGAGATAGTCCTCCGCCTCCTCCGTGCTGAAGGCGCCGCAATTCCGGAGCAGGTCAACGAAGCAGACAGCAATGCAGCCGTCCACGTTCAGGATCAGGTTGTCCTTCTTGGAGGTTGTGACCGTCTCGACCGCCAGCGCGTAGTCGAGCATCTTGTGGCTGGGGAACTTGGCCTTAACATACTCCTTGACCAGCTCCACACGCAGATCCGGGTTGTTCCGCGACTTGACGCGGTGGCCGATACCGGGGATCAGCTTGTTCTGCTTCCGCATACTGTCGACAAACTCGCGCGGGCTGAGGCCCTTATCGAACGCCTTCGTGAACTCCTCGGCAGCACCATCCAGGGCACCACCGAACCGAGAGCCAATCGTGAGCAGACCGCTCACTAGCGCAGAGATGAGGTCCTTGCCGGCACGAGTGGTAATAATGGTGTTCATGGCACCAGACACGGCCGGACCATGGTCAGCCGTAAGCATGAGCACCATCTCAAGGAACTTGGACGCATATTCAGGCAGGCGGCGGCGGAACCACAGCAGGGACATGACACCACCGATACCAATGTCCTCCTTGAAAACGTCCGAGATGGGCATGCCAGCATAGAGAAGCTCCTGCCCACGGTCATCTGAGATAGTCGAGATGAAAGCAGCCGGCTTGCGGATAAGGCCGAGCTCCTGGGCCCACGAGTAATCAATGGGGATCTTGGGAACGACAGGCTCTGGCCGGGGCGTGATGGTGCCCTCCTTCACGAGCTTGTCGTAAAGCGACTTGAGAAGCGCCGGCAGGTCCTCGAATGTGTCGGGAACATAGAAACCCGCTTCCCGCATGCTCTTGTTCTTCATCGCAGCCGTCTCGAGCTGCGAGTTGGCGAAAGCACCAGCGTGGCCGAACTGAACCTCAGTCTTGAACATGCTGGCGCAAGTGCCGATGGCCCACGCCACAATGGGCTTGGTGATGATGCCATTCTTGACCGCGTCGATGACCTTGTACTCCTCAACACCACCGACCTCACCAAGGAGCAGAAGGATCTTGCATTCGGGGTCCGCCTGGTACCGCAGAAGATGGTCGATGAAGGTGGTACCAGGATACCGGTCACCACCGATCGCTACACCCTCGTAGACGCCGTCTGTGGTCTGCGAGATAATGTTGTTCAGCTCGTTGGACATACCGCCGGACTTGGAGACGTAGCCAACCGAGCCCTTGCGGTAGAGCTTGGAAGCAACGATGTTGTCCATCATGCCACCGGTGTTGCCAATCTTGAAGCACCCGGGCTTGATGCCACCAACAGTGGCGGGACCAATGATTGTGACGCCCTTCTTCTGAGCAACGTGTGCGATCTCACGAGCACGCTGTAGATCACCGGTTAGTAACCGAAACGGCCGCTACTGCTATCAGAAGACCACGGAACCTACGCGCTCCGGAACACCCTCGGCAATAATGGCAATCGTCTTGATTTGCGGGTACTCCATCAGCTCCATCGTGGAGCTGTAGACGCTACGGGACGAGGCGAAGTTGACCACCACATCGACGTCGGGGTGCTTGGCCATCGCCTTCGACACCTCCTGGTACACAGGGAGCAGTGTCTCGCTGGTTCCCCAGTACATCTTGCTAACGAATTGACCGCCGAATGTGTAGATGATGCCGGCGACAGACGGTGTCGACCGCTTGCAAATGAAGTCGAAGTCGAGCATGCCTTGTACGGCACGCGGCTGCAGACCGTAAACAAAGCATCTTGTCTTGTCGTTGAAGAGAGCATGGGCGGGGAGCGGGCTGAGGGGCCGGCTGGGAGCAGCAAAACGCCGGATGTTGTCATTAGCGGACAGCCCGCCGGTCTTAACGCCGTCGCTGGCCATTGTGAAGTTTGTGTGCTTTCTCAACTCGAAAGTCACCGAGAATTAATTGCCTGGATCAGAAAAGAAAGACAGAGAGGCGACGATGCTTGCGGGCGCGGGAATCGGAGCGAGGGAGAGTAATGGGTTTGCGGAAACGGGAGGGCGGGCAGCAATTTTGGGGGAGAGGTTTTTGTCGGTCGCTGCTGTTTCGTCGGGAAGCACCACACTCGGGGTAGGCGCAAGAGCTCCGCAGCTGTAGATTTTAGTGAAGTTGCCCGGCAAGGTTCCGGAACTCGAGCCCTCCTTTGCTGGAATTGTCGCGAGCCCTTCAATTGGATGGAAGCCGGGTCTACAGTCCAACAAATGGTGGCAGTTCCCCAACTCTTTTGGACCCTTGTCCGATCGTCTGACGGACTTGCACCAAGTTGGGTCAAGCCTGAACTTTTCTGCCACGAAGCTGACGCGAAGTGGGGTCCCGATCGCACTTGGCACGCGAAGTACCGGTACCTCAGCCACCACACCATCCGATCCCCCTCCGACGTCCAAAAATTTGGGAAGGCACTGGAAGGCCGTTCCCCGGGCAGCAATTTCCCACATAACAACGCACTGGAGTGTGATGACCCCTTCGACTAAGAGAAAGGCAGGAAGCATAATAGAAACACAGGCAACTGCACTGTGTGTATTAACTGACGTTCAGGAAAGAATGAGAGGGCTGGCCTGTCGAGGGGAAGCTGTCGGCAGCCGCGGGGCACACCGTATTCCACCCCGGGGTTGGCGATCGGGGATCCATCCCTCATCTCGGGCGCCGCGGGGCCCAGATCTCAGCCAGCAGGCATGCCCGAGCGGGGCACACGACAGCAGGAACAACTGCGGCGCCGGGCAATCGTCGACGGGCAAAAAGAACCTGACAGCTTCGGGCAATCCAGTCCGATCCCTTTTTCTGACAGGCTGCACTGGCCCAATTGATGGTGTTCCCGGGCCGGAAGATCCCCAACTCCTTCCGCCGGGCCTCTTTGACCACACCACTCAGAGGAAGGAAGGAGACAGCCATTCGCGAAGCAAGGTAAGGTAATAGCAAGAGAAAGAAATAGAACACTGAGAGCAATCGGGCATCGCCAAAGAGAAAGAACTCCCGCCCAGGTCGGGTATCTTTGCGGCCAATGTGCAGGAGCGGGGCAACCCCGAGAGGTGAGGAAGGGAGCCAGGTGTTCGGCCGACACTTGTTCGAGGCAGTCGGGGCAGGTACCGGTACCTCCGGTTCCTGACCGCCCCAAGGGCATTGCCCCGCTTGGGTCAACCCCAATGGTTTTGGCGGGGAGCGGTACCTGGGCGTTTTTTCTGGCGCTTCCCCCAACCCAAAGGGACGCTACGGTCCCTGTGCTGCTGTTGCCCCGAGTGTTCTGCCAAAGCCCAGGTTCGGAAATCGGTCCCCTGTTGAGGTTTTTCCCAAGGGAGCTGCATCTCGAGACCATTCCTCGCTTTGTCCACTAACCTTCTCTCCCTCGCTTCACTTGCTTGCGGCATTCCCTCGCGTACAGGCGCCCAATTTCTCTGCGATCCAGCTTCTTGAGACTTCTCATCTGGTAATTGCCCCTCGCTTGAGGTTGGAAGAGCACTGCCACTTCGGGCTGATTCCTTCATTTCCGTGCTCGGCCACCCGCGAACTCGCGAGCCAGTGCAAGAGCTATTTCGGGACCGTTCTGACAATTTGGAAAGGTAGAAAAGAGCAGAATTCGACAAGGATCAAGGAGAGAAAAGAAGTTGTCGACTCACCACTACAAAGATGTCTGCGAAGAGCATCCTCGAGGCCGATGGCAAGGCCATCATCAACTACCACCTTACTCGGGCCCCGGTGATCAAGCCCAGCCCGCTGCCGGCCCCGACCACGCACAACCCTCCTCCCAAACTCGCCTCCCTGTACTTCCCTGAGCATGCCGACGTCAACGCCGTGCTTGACCAGGCTGAGATCACATACCCATGGCTCCTGCACTCGGACGCCAGGTTCGTGGCTAAGCCAGATCAGCTCATCAAGCGCCGCGGCAAGAGCGGTCTTCTGGCCCTCAACAAGACCTGGGCCGAGGCGAGGGCGTGGGTTGCTGAGCGCGCCGGCAAGGTGCAGAAGGTCGAGCACACGGAGGGCGTTCTCCGGTCGTTCCTCGTCGAGCCCTTTGTGCCGCACCCGCCTGAGACCGAGTACTACATCAACGTGAGTGGTGTCATAGCAACCGCATCGTTGAGAGCACGTCGTGCTAACTCCTCATAGATTAATTCGGTTCGCGATGTAAGTAGCGATTCTCAATTTGGCACCACGCGGGATGTGATTCGCAGGACCAACCCCACTTGCAAGTGCAAGCGAACGGCAATAGTCTGAGAGCCAAAACCAAGAGAGGCGGGGAAGATTATGATGCGGGAGAAGGATACAACAATTGCATCAACCGGCGGATGTTCCTGAGTCTTTATACTCAGAAAACTCTGTGGGCAAAGAGCATTTTCATCCCGGCCGGGTCAACGTCCCGCTTGGAAATGGCTGCCGAGCGGTCACGGACGAACGGAGGCTAAACCCCATGCATTATGGTGTGGCCCAGTCGGCCCACAAATCCGGAAACAGGCAACACGCTCCGAAGGTAGCACGAGGCTGACAAGTTTATCAAGGGCGACTGGATCTTGTTCACCCACGAGGGCGGTGTTGATGTCGGCGATGTCGATGCGAAGGCAGAGAAGCTCCTTATCCCTGTCGACCTTACACAATATCCCTCAAACGAGGAGATTGCTGCCACGCTCTTGAAGAAGGTTCCCAAGGGCGTGCACAACGTCTTGGTTGACTTCAGTGAGTCTTGATCCCATGTCGACGTGGGTATCATCAGGCAACTAACAGTTTCATAGTCACACGGCTCTACGCCGTCTACGTTGACTGCCAATTCACCTACCTCGAGATCAACCCCCTGGTTGTCATTCCCAACGAGGATGACACCTCCGCTTCAGTGCACTTCCTCGACCTCGCTGCCAAGCTGGATCAAACAGCAGACTTCGAGTGCGGTGTGAAGTGGGCTATTGCGAGGTCACCGGCTGCGCTGGGCATCGTTGCTCCGACAACCAACACGGGCACCGTCAACATTGATGCCGGCCCGCCGATCGAGTTCCCCGCGCCCTTCGGCCGTGAGCTCTCCAAGGAGGAAGCTTACATTGCTGAGCTCGATGCCAAGACCGGCGCCTCGCTGAAGCTGACGGTTCTGAACCCGAACGGCAGAATCTGGACCCTAGTGGCTGGTGGTGGTGCCTCGGTCGTCTACGCCGATGCCATCGCCTCGGCCGGCTTCGCCGATGAGCTCGCCAACTACGGCGAATACTCTGGTGCTCCTACCGAGTCTCAGACATACCACTATGCCCGGACCGTGCTCGACCTGATGCTCCGGGCGCCGATGAGCCCCAAGGGCAAGGTTCTCTTCATCGGTGGCGGCATCGCCAACTTTACCAATGTCGCCAGCACCTTCAAGGGTGTCATCAAGGCGCTCAGGGAGTACGCCAAGGCGCTTAACGAGCACAATGTGCAGATCTGGGTCCGCCGTGCCGGTCCCAACTACCAGGAGGGTCTTAAGAACATGAAGGCGGCGACCCAGGAGCTTGGTCTGAACGCCAAAATCTTCGGTCCCGAGATGCACGTGTCGGGCATTGTTCCCCTGGCCCTCATCCCGGGCAAGTGGGAGGAGAGCAAAGCTCAGGAGTTCCAGGGTTAAAAAGATGGTTATCGGGAGTGTAGAAATGATGTTATTCGCTTTGCCGTCTGATGATCCTTTTTAATGCGGCACATTTTATGTCACGGGAAGAATAGGTCCCCCGATAGAAAGTATAATAAAGCAGATGAGTGACGTAGTTCTGGCAGTGTTAGACCGAGCTGTGAGAGCACACTTGAAGGGAAATGAAAAGCTTACCAGACATCCGCTTTCGGCGTTGAGGTGTATGGTTGCTGTGATAGCTGCTGGATGAGGGTTCGAACGACTGTTCTTCAGGGAGATGGCGATCGCCCAGTCCTTGTTCATCTCATGACCACACTTAGAAATGACGAGGAGTGGGCATATGAGGTGCTGAAAATATACCTATGCATAATTGGCCGCCTGCCTTGCCCTCACATTCTGTCCTTTCACAACACTGCGCGGTTGAGGATTGTTTGATAAACTTACTGTGGTACTGTGTGAGAGTTGACTCCAAAAACAACAGAAGGTACGGCAGGCAAAGTGAAGCTGCCGTTTGCCTTGAATGCACCTCAAACACAACCATCAGTCCGGAGTACCATCCAGAGAGCCACCAAAAATATATCAACACAGACAGGCCCTTGAAAATCTGAAGCTTAACCCCTTTGCTCCATGATACTTCATCTACCTTATGTAGCTACACACAACCAACAAGAACCAGACAACCCCGTATTAGTATGCGCACGGGCAGTAATGCAAACAGATGAAACAAAACAAAAACGAACTATAAAAAAAAATATAAAAAAAAGTGGTATCGTATCATACATGGCCATGACAGAACCCGCAATGATTGATACCACTTTTTTTTATATTTTTTTTTATAGTTCGTTTTTGTTTT
>MU860012.1:0-143168 GCA_033296875.1 Achaetomium macrosporum | reverse complement strand
AAAAAAAAAAAAAAAGGGAAAAAAAAAAAAAAGTGCCAAGAAAGAACCCCCAAAGATTAAAAAAAAAAAAAAAAAAAAAAAAGTCAAAAAGCCGAGAACCGAGCGAACCGAAATTGTAAAGAACCACAGTTCTCCCTTCCTCCCTCTACACAGTATGCTTTGGCTCAAGCTATCTACAACAAACATCCGTACATTAAAGGAAGGGGGTAGTAAGCATCATCCCCTCCAAAGTCTCACCCCCACATCAATCAACGCCCCCCCCCACAAAGCAACCAAATGCTACCCGGCGCATCACACACATTCCACAATTACCAATCCCCGATGATGCCGGTGGCTTTAGAGAGCAAAGCCAACCACGGCCGCAAGAGCGCCCATGGCCACGGCAGGGAGGACGACGGCGCCCGCGCGAGGGGCGGCGTCCTTGCTGGGGGTGGACGAGGCCGCGGATGAGGTGCCGGTGCCGGTGGAGGAGGCTTCTGCGGTGGTGGCGTCGGTGTTGGTGCCGGGGTCTAGCAGTCAGTTGTTAGTACGTGGGTTTGACCACGGTTGAGGGAATAGGAGGGGGAGATTTACGGTTGATATCATCGTCGGCAAGAGGCTTGACAGCCAGGTTGGAGATAACGCTACCGTCGGGGTTCTTGACGGTGAACTTGACGTTCCAGTCCTTGATCTCCACCAGCTTGCCGCTCGGCTTCGGCTTGACGCCGTTGTCGATGATCTCCTGGGCTCCGGGGGGCAGCTTGGGGAGGGTGAAGTTGGAGTTGAAGCCCTTGGTGGTGATGAGGTCGGAGCTGCACTTGGGCGGCTTCGGGGTCGAGCTGGAGGCGGGCTTCTGGGCCTGGATCTCGGTGAAGTTGAGCTTGGAGTACTGGCTCTGGAGCGACAGGAAATCTCCCATGAGGGTGGCGGAACCGTCGGTTGTCATGTTCAGCAAGCCGTAGTTGTTGGGCTCCTGGGTGTACTCGTAGACGACGCCGCCGGAGAAGACGCCCGTCATCTGGGAGCCGTAGATGGTGCCGACCTCGGTGAAGACGCGCGGGTAGGGGGTGTTGCAGCCGTACTCGGAGAAGAAGATGGGCACCGAATTGCCCTTGAAGCCTTCGACCAGCTGGTCGTACTTGGCCTTCGAGAAGGAGCTCTCACCGCACCAACTGTAGCTGTTGAGGGCAAAAATGTCGCCCTTGCTCATGTCGCCATCGTCACCCTCGAGAGAGCACTGGAAGTAGTTGTAGGTGTCGAACAGAATATCACGGACGTCGGCAGCGGAGTAGCCGACTGGGATGGGCCGTGAGGAATGCTTCTTCACGTAGTTCTTGATGTCGCGAGTGACGGCACGCATGTAGGGCGGCACGTCAGCACCCGTCTCCTCGTTGTTGAGGACCTCGTTGCCAGAGAAGAATGCCAGAGTGTTGGGGTAGTTCTTGAAGGCCTCGACAACAGCAAAGGTGCGGTTCAGGTAGGCGGCATAGTACGATTCCCACGGGTGATAGCTCGTCAAGGATTCACCGACCAATGGCGAGTTGACATCGAGAATCATGTACATGCCCGCGGCATTGAAGATGCTGGCGCACTCATCGTGGTTCACGTTAGGGTTAACGTTGTAGACACGGATCGTGTTCACGCCGAGAATCTGTAGCAGAGCGGCATCGCGCATGCAGATATCGGCATCGCTCAGCGGATCACGGCCAGATTCCTCGTTGTAGCCCGCAGCGCCGCCCGGCTGATACGCGACACCGACAATCTGAAAACGGTTGCCGGTCTTGGGGTTGATGAAGTACTCGCCCTGCACCTCCAGAGGCTGGACAGCTGCAGCAAGAGTGGCGCCGAGCGCCAGGAGCGCCGAGTGAATCTACATAGCGGGCACATCAGCATCGCAGCCGCATTAGCCCGCTTGAAGCCTGCAGGATGGCAACATGTTTCACGACAGCTGCCCGGGGGCACCGACAACCAAAAGGACGTACAAGCATGATTGACGCGGATCGGACGGGAGATGGCCGTTTCAATAAAGTCGGTTTCTGGAATGTGAGCAGCGTTCTCGGCTGAATGAGACAAGAGTAGGCAGCAAGTCAAATATCGTCAAGAGAAATCGAATAATTTGTCAAAGGAGCGACGAGAACGATGAGAGGATGCACGGAGCGACCTGAGCTCCCTCCTCAGATGTCAACGAGCGACTGTCGAGAAGCCAGAGATCCAACACGAGAAGAAGAGAAGGAGCTCAGAAACACGAAGGGGGCAGCCTCATGTGGTCGTGGGGGCTTCTCGAGAAGGTTAGCGCCATGTTACCCCAGAAATGGAGGCCGAGATGGTGACCCACAATCTTTAAAGTCCCTGGTTTGCTGTTCTCTAACTGGCCAGGACGTTCAGGGGAAATTGGGCGATCGAAATGCGCTATTCCCCCTCGAGCAAGACCCTAACCATTTCACCGAGCCCGCTTGAACAGAAAATGCGCTTGCTGCAGGAACACTGGTCCGGACGACGGCAAGATACGAGATGGAGGAGGGCACTAGTTAAGTTTCCCATTGAGCAGCCAACTCAGCAATACGACGTGTGCCAAAAACACCACAGCAATGTAAGCGTGATGATGTAACTGTGCGTGACGGATACAGCGGCACAAGCTTGCTTTGTGTCTCGTTCCATCGCAAAGAACCGTTGCGGCATATGCATCGTGCCGGCCCCTGCCATCGATCTTCAGGGTTCGGCCCCTGATGCAATTAGAGTTCGGCACGGTGAAGAAAAACCAGGAATTGTTTCGGAAGGCATCTCGGCCGATCCAACCGACTGGGACCCACATTCCTCGGACAAGCTCTCTGTTTCATCTTTTGAAGCTCGCCTCAGAGAACAGCGGAGACCTAGGAGTGAGGGGCTTGTGCATCGGCGAACAACAACATTTTAAATTGGCTTGTGCCGCTCCAGGTCCTTTCAACTTCCTTGTGAGAGCCCGGTCTGCTGTTGGAAATGGTTTTGGAGGACGCTGCGCTCTCATCAAGCCGTCACCCACAGTTGACAGCAGTCACGGGACGCTTGGCCTGGATGACAAAGCTTGTCTTACAAACTGGCTTCTGGATTGGCGTCGAACATTCGCCAGCCCGTCACAGGCGATTAAGAACGTGAATGAACCTCAGGACCAGGTATTAACTACTTTCAACGTACACTTCTCAAAATTTAATCTTGGATCTCATTCTATCTCCTCCCAGTTCTTCTGTCTCGGGAGTGAAAGTCGCTGCCTCAGCGCCTACATCATCGAGTGAATGACGTACTTAAGGTACCTTAGTAGTGCACGGTGGTTGAACGTCAAGTGAGGCGCTCATCACAACTCATCGCAACTCATCGCAAGTCAAGCGGATAACACTTTTCCCATCCATTTCTTTCTCCTCTCGTGCATCCATTCCTTACATCACATCGCTTGCTTCATGATGGATATCGCGGAGCCATCACCGAACGATACCCGGACAGACTCACTCAGTCCATCCAACGACGACGAGTCCCCCGTCGAGATCACACTCAAATTTCCTCCCGAAAAGCACACCCAGAAATGGGTCTTCTCTTCAGCCGATACATTTGAGCACCTCATCCTCTCTTTCTCCCTCGAATTCCCTTCATACGACTGGTCCAAAGCGAAAGCCCTCCTCGAGAAGCGGCAACCAGGCCTCAAGTCCCTCTACACGCCCTCCGACGACGCGCACCTCCCCCTCTCAACCCTCAATAACACCACCCTCCGCCTGCTCGCCCCGCAGACCTCAGCCCTGTCCTCCCTCCAGCACCAGCGCGATGCCGCCGCATCCTGGCAAGCGAAGCGCGCCCTCGCCCGCGCGCGCTATGCCCGTCTACCCGCCGCACAACGCGCCACGGCCGACGACCTAAACTACACCTTCCACACGCTGCGGCCCCTGCTCCACCTCCCCAACTCCGCTCGCAGCCTGGCCTTCCTGGAGCGGCTCAAAGCCGACCCGGGGATCCGCGCGACGATGCGCAAGCACCGCTTCAGCGTAGGGCTGCTGACCGAGATGGACCCGGCGAGCCACACGGCGGCGTCGCACGAGGGGGTGACGCGCATCCTGGGGCTGAACCGCAACAAGGGCGAGGTAATCGAGCTGCGGCTGCGGACGGACGCGTACGACGGCTGGCGCGACTACCGCGTCATCCGCAAGACGCTGTGCCACGAGCTGGCGCACAACGTGTACGGCGAGCACGATGCCAAGTTCTGGGCGCTGTGCAAGGAGATCGAGCGGGAGGTGGAGAGGGCGGATTGGAAGCATGGCGGGCGGACGGTTGGTGACGAAGACTATGCGCCGGAAAGGGAAGCCGAAGGGGAAGGGGAGGAGGGGATGGTGATGGACCATGGCGGGTGGGAAGGGGGCACATATGTTCTTGGTGGAGGGGGGAATACGGAGGGGTTGAGCGCGAGGGAGATCAGAGCGAGGGCGGCGGAGGCGAGGTGGTCGAATCTAGAGAGGGCGACGAGGCAGGGTGATGATGGGAAGGGGGGATCTGGGCAGGAGAAGAAGGAATAGGGGTGATGGTACAGTTAGGCGCTTGGAGTACACAGGGTCATGGGTATCATAGAACTGGACTACCAGGTATAACGACGTTAAATCAATTCAGGCATTATTCGGGTCAATCTTCGGATCTCTTGCAACGGGTGCTGACCATTTGCACTGGTAGTAAACGGTAGGATGGACGCTAGAGCTCGTGTTCGAAAATTTAGCTCTCCCAAAACGCACCCAAAATCCAACATAGCTCACCTTCACTCTGGCGGCATGTGTCCAGGTGCGCCAGGCAGGAGGCATCCAATCAGCGGCCAAATACTCGGGACAGGACAGTGCTCATGCTGTTCACCCAAGCAATGATCACATCGCTAAACCATGCGAGGAGCAGCACGAGCCGTCAACCCCATCTCAACAACAACACACACCGGCCATCATTAGCAACATCACAAACCTACCTGCACCGGACACCGCATCATCAAACAAAACCAGCTCGATCACTCAACAACTCTATTCGCCCCGATCCAGTCCATCCAGTCCGCTAATGGTATCGCTGTCGGTAATTGCAAGCTAGATCGGCCGCCGAGCCTCTAGCATCTAAACCTCCGTGCATTCCATTCATTCCCCCTTTCCTACAACCGCCGTATTGATTAAGCACCCTCGCAATCCAACGAATGATTCCCAAGCCAGTCGAAGCCTCCACCAAAGCCGAAATCTTGATTAACGCAAGGCCACGAATACGGTAAAGGGAAAGAAAGGGAAAGAAAAGAAGAAAACGTAATTAGGCATATGCGCGCGCGCAAGAGCGAGCCAAATTATCCTCCGGCTCCGAAACCGAGAACGCCCGGCGCCTTGTTCCCCTGTTGCAAAAGCAGTGGTTGAATCCCGATATCCACTTCTCCGTCAAGAGATCTGATAGAAAGCAGGGACAGTTCCCTGTGTAACCCAGTGGATGATAATAATAAGGATGATAAGAGGTAAGGAAAGCGAAAGAATGATGGAGAATGAAAGGCAAGGGCAAGATCAAAAGAAAAGAAGAGTTTCCAGCGCCGAGAAAATATGTAACATTGTACAAAGAAAAAAGAAGAGCAAGAATTAGGGCGTATTCCACCACTGATGAAGGCATCACATACTCTGCGGCTCTTCACAAACATCACCACCCCCCAACCTCCCCCCTTCGCTCGACCTCCTGGTACTCGACGACCCGTCCTCGGCCGTGCTAGGCCGCCGCTCCTTCGCCAGAGCATCCTTCTCCTCCTCGCTGAGCCTCAACCTCAGCTTCTCATCCAGCATCGACACCAACCGCTCGCTGTACTGATCCAGCAGTCCGCTCAGCAGCGACTCGCTCAACTCCTTGGCCTTTCCACTGCCACCGCTGCCCCCGCCGTCCCGATCCCTGTCCTTATGGCTCCTGTTACTAGCACCGGCGTTGGTTCGACTCCTAATTGCCCTCTCCCCAAGCGCGGCCGCCGTCAGCCGGAGCTCCGCATCCAGCTGCGCAAGCACGTCGCTGTCGATCGAGTCGGTCGAGGACAGCTTCTTCCTGTACGCACGCAGCTGCCGGCAGGTCTGCTCCGTCGCCATGCTGAGGCTTCCGAAACCGTAGCCTCCACCGCCGCCGCCGCGGGGGTGGTTGGAGTTTGAGGCTTTGCGGGCCTTGATGCTGGAGGAGGGGGTGGAACCAAGGGCGGGGAGGGATGGTCTCCTATACAGTTTGGAGCGGGTCTTGGGGCTTGACGGCGGCGGGCTGTCGTCGGACCCTCCGGAGGAGTCGCGGCGGGTGGGGTTGTCGTGGATGGCGGCGCTGGCGCTAGTAGGGCTCGTTTGTTGTTTGTCGGCGGTGGGGGTTCGTAGGGAAGAGAAAGGCAGGTTGAGTTTGGAGGTCCGGCGCGAGGGGCGGGGTGAACGGCGTCCGGTGGTTGTGATCGTGGTTGGTGAGGGGCGCTGGAATTCCGCCAATTCAGCTTTAGAAAGGACTCTTCTCAAAGGAGGCCTGGTCGAAGTTGACTGTTGTGGTGCCTTTTCTGGCGAGGGATCGCGGCTTCTTGACCCGCCGGTGGGATCTTGGAAATCCAGGGCCCAGATCATGATGGTCCCATCTTCCCCCGCACTGACGACCTTGCGTCCCGTCTCCTCATTGTCGATTAAGATGACGCCGTTGATAGCTTCCGTGTGGCCCCACTCCCGGTCCATGAAACAGCCCGACTGCGTGTCATAGATTCTCACAGACTTGTCTGTGTTCGAGATGCCGAGGAGGAACGTAAGGTCGTCAGGCCCAAGCTCGCCATAGGTTAGAGATTCGAGGACGACGGAGTCGAGCCCCGCTTCGTCGTTGCACTTGAAAGACGTCGAGAGCCGCCCGCTGGCAAAGTCGAACTGACATACAGAGCGGTCCAACAATGACACAAAGACGGTTTTGATGTCAGGCGTAACCGTCATTGATGATGGAGATGCCCTCAATGAAATGACTTTGGAGGGAATGGCTGCCATGACATCGGGCTCCCCTTCCTTACTCACCAGATCATGTATCTGAAGAGTTCGGTCGAGGGAACATGCCAGGACCTTGTCCTCTGTGGGTATGAGAACCTGCACCACCTTGGCGCTGAACTCGAGCGTTTGAAAGTGTTCAAATACTCCAGTGGACGGGCGGTGGAACAGCTGGACCGTCCGGTCCCTGCCGCAGGAAGCCACGAGGAATCTCGACTTGCCCTCATGGACTGTGATGCCTTGGCAGTTGGAAGCATGTACCTTTGACTCCAGCAGACACTCTCCGCTGGACACCTCGACGATCCGGAGAACACCAAGCTTGTCTCCAGCAACGAAGACGCTGGCGTCGTTCGAGGCTCTCGCCGTAACGACCTGGTTGACGGAGTCGGCTTCAGTACCCGTGTCAATTTGCTCGATTGGGATGTCAAAGGACGATTTTATCATGCCGTTCATATCCCAGAGGGTCACTTTCCCGGGCCCCGACCACGTGAAGAAACTGGCACCGAATTTATTCGATGCGGCCAACCGTTGTATCCCAACGATAGGTTCGCCGAGGCCCGGAATAGGAATGTGACAGTCGCCCTCCCCCTCACAGCCCGGGATCTGCTCGGCACTCCGGATACCGATTGATCGCTTGCTGTCGATTGTCACGAGATTTTCTGCCAAAAATCCCATGGCAATGAGACCGGCAGCCGTTTGTGAGGTGCGAACAGGGATCTCATGGCTGCCAGTCAATATGGCGCCAAGGGAGATAACAGCAAAGTGGCCTTCTTTCCCACCAATGTAGACGTTGTCTCCTCGGCTGGATATGCAGGTGACGCCGAACCCGACATCCAAAGCCTTCATCAACTTCATCTGCTTGTTGGTGTCGTCTAGAAGACACATACTCCCTGTCTCGGTGCAGATGATGGCTCTGTCCTCAGATATTGGAAGCGCGCAGGAGAATGTGGCGTCTAGCATCGAACCCAGAAGGATGTTCCTGCCCGGCAAAGGTTTCTGTGCTTGTACCGGCGCGACAGGAACTGGCCCATCGCTGGGAAACTTCTGCTTCGTGTGACAGATCTCCGGTCCGTCGTCCACCCTCCAGACCTTCACATGCCGGATACCAAACGTGAGCAGATTACTCCCCATCCACACCATCCCCTTGACAAACGAGGTGCACTTGTTTTGCTGAAACAACTTCACTGCGCCCGTCCGGGAATCGACTTTCCAGAGATAGAGAAACCCATCGCTTGCGGCGCCCAACGATGCGAGGTATTTCGTATCTGGCGACCACGCCACGGCTTTAACACCGAATGTATGTTCGCTGATCGATACGAGGGGTATATCGGAGGAAGCATCCTGTAGATTGAAAACGAGAACTCGCGGGGCGTACCCCGTTTCGCCTACTGCTAGGTACCGTCCATCTCGGCTGAGGGCAAGGCAAGTCGCGGCCTTGATCCGCTCACGGCTCGTCCAAGTCTTGGATGTAGGTGAGTCTGGCCAATCCGAGGACGCAAATAGCGACTCCCTGGGAGACGCAGCAGACCTATTCCTGCTGTCGTTGGCCTTCGGTGTAGAGTTCGCCGTCGAGGATGTGTTTGTAACCGGGGAGACGGAGAGGGAGGGAACCGCTGTTGGCCTAGCCCGGTAGAAGCGCTGTGAGTAGTGCTCACCCGAGACATCTACCACGACAACGGCGCCGCCGGCAATGTATGCGAAAGACGAGTGAACGGTATCGAATCCGGTGGGCGAGCTGCAGGTGGTGCCTATCACGCGCTGGAGCGATAGGCAGCTCTCGTATGGGGTCCGAGGTCGAATGGGAGACCGCGGAGGTCGGGTAAGAAACGGAGAGTTGGATGGTGTAAGCTTAGTCCGGTTTGAGGGAGTGGCTGCCATCGCTCTTCGCCATGGGCTGGTTAGGACGGGCTGGTATGGAAATCGAACCGGAGACGAAGACGCTCAACGAACGCGTAGGAACGTCCGCAGAGAAAAGAGTCGGTGTAACAGCGGATGCAAAAGGAGCGCGGTGAATGGAAGAGGTATGTCCGATATGCGTGTGTGCCTAACGAGGGTGCCGTCCAAAACGAGTGAAGACGGGACAGTGAGGGCGTTTGCAAGCTGAAAGCTACGGGTGCGCAAATAGAGACGGGTCAGAAGGCACGGCCTGCACGAACAAGGGCACCGCAGAACGAATCGATGCAGGCGCAAAATCGAAGCTTACAGTGACATGAAGACGTGCAGCGAGACAAAGTCAATTGTCTCGGAGCCGAAGTCAGTTAGGGCCTAGGTGAGGCGGACGACATTTGCTCGGCGTCGTCATAAACACCGGCGGGTCTGGTGGTGGAGGGAAAACAGCAATGCTGTGCTGGTGCGATCTTCAGCAAGCCACATCCCAAACCTTTGGTTGAGCACGGAAATGTTGTGGCAGGGGAGAGCGTGAATTCCATGACAGGGGGCTAGAAAATATGGCCCGTGCTCCTGTGCTGCCGAACTTAGCGCCAGTCCATTTCCTTTTTTGGTAAGACGATGTGGGCCCTGCGTCCAGCCTTGCTTTTTCGGGATGCAAGTCACTGTCGTCACCAATGACAGCCGAGTGCCTAGCTCTCCCGACCCACGGTCATGTCCGGGAAGAGAAATCCATCTGATGAATGTTTACTGGACCGGGAATTCTTAAAGGGAGCTTGAGTCGGATGGGAAGATCCGTAACACAGCGTCATACTGTAACACCCAGCGCGACCAATTCCGTCCAAAGCAGTGCTGGTATGCTGCTCTCCAGAACCGATTCTCCAAGGCCGTCGATAGCAGTTCCTTCGACGGTCGCGTGATAGAGCCGCAAGGTTGCATTAGCGCGGGCCCGTCCTGCATCCAGCAAATTGACATGGCTGGTGCAGCGCCGGGCAGTGGCCGCCGAGTCCCGGTCGAGTCTCCTTCTGGTGCTGGCACAGACCACCTCAGATATATCTGCCCCCAGCCCTCATGTACATGGTTCCCTTCAACAAGGCAACGGTTTGCATGGAGCCGATGAGGCGCCAACTTGTACGGCCGCCTTGCGCAAGGCTTGCATTCGCATATCGACAAGCCGCGGAGTGACCATACGGCAGCCCATAAGACATGGCGATATTTTGGTGAGGTTCAATATCGCAGAGCCCATACTCATACACCCGTCTATTGATACAATATTAACAGCAGATCTCAACGTTATATGTTGCTGCCGCATAGAGTAGCCCAAAGTCTGCAAGCCTCTCCTCTTCATATCCCCCGAGCCGACTCGTAGGGTCACCCTGCCAAGCCCTTTGCAAGCCTGCGCTGCGCCTCGGCACGAGCGACCGGGTCTTTGTGGTTCGGGCCTCTAGGCCGATTCCAGTAGGGATCACGGACGATGCCCTCGGCGCGCCACTTCCTGGGTGGCTTCTTGCCCAGCGCGGCCCAGTGCGCCCAGACCTTCTTGCCTCTGTTGAACCATCTTTCCTGGCGTTTCAACTCCTCCTCGGGGTCAGGTGTCCACTTTGACTTGAGGATCCTGCGGATCGCCTCGGGCGACACCTCGAACTTCTTTGCCAACACCTCGGTCGTGTATTCTTCGGGGAACTGCTTGTGCAGCATCCGGATGCCGATCAGGGCGTCGGGCGACAGCTTCTTTCGTGGACTCCAGCCGCCCGGGAATTTTTTCTTTAGGGCTTCCTTCTGGATCATCCAGGGTTCTCTTTTGTTGGGTCGGTAATCGTCGTCATCATCCTCCGGCTTGCGCTGAGATCTTCTCTGATCTTTCAATTCTCTCTTTGCCTTTCTGCTCAGCTTCTTAGGTTCAGCTTCGGCAGCCTTCTCCTTGCGCACCCCGGAGCTCGTTGCGTCTGTATGAGGATCTCGCGATTCGGTGTCGCCAGAACGGTCGGACGCAGGTTCAGAGGAGCGAGGAGCCGTCTCGCTCTCTGTTGCGTCTTCGTGCTTCTCTGCTCGCCTAGGTTCTCCTTCGACAGCCTGCGAGGCCGCTGCTGAGCTACTTCGAACACATGATGTATGTAAACCCCGAGATGCGTTTGCAAATACGGAGATTGCAGTTTGGTTGTAAAGGAGGTTGGGTTGGCCGAGCAGAACCTGCGCCTGGTACTGTACCAGGCGCGGTGTTGCAGTGCGTAGGGGTACTTGGATTTGCGCAATGCTCTTGACAAAAATTCTCAGAGCAGCCGTTCGGCAGGAACAATCCATCGTTTGGAAAGGAGGAGACGACAGTGGTAGGCGCAATCTGGCTGGCAACAAAAGAAAGTCGGACTGACACGAATGGAACCGCAGTGTCCAAGTCCGCTTGCCTCGAAAATTTCCCTTGGACGCCCCGGCTCCCTGCGCCTTTGGGTGGGGACGGCAAGTGGGGACTTCGGCTGCAGTGTGCATGGGCTCGCCATGGTCAGAAAAAGCCGTACTCCAAGCTACCTTGACGATAAGGAGTCAAGCAAATGGGATTAAACCTAAGAGAAAGAAAGAAAAAGGGAAAAATGAAAAGACAGAAAAGGAAGAAGAGGAAGAGGACGAGGAGGAAGAAGAAGAGGAAGAAATGACATGGCAAAGGTACTCTTAACAGTTAACTTGGTTCCATGTCGGTGTATTAGGGTACGGCTTTTTCTGGCCGGAAGGTGATGGGTCCCGAGCCGGTGCCGATGAAGCACATATAGGGTGGTTACGGGGAGTCCATCGGAAGTGAGATGTTACACACCTACCTTGACTCTTCGACGGGAAAATGTCAACAACACGGCCATGTGTGACGGACGGGTCGTCAGGACCAGGTTCGGGACTCTGGAAGACTGACTCTATTGTCGAAAATATTGAACTTGCAAAAGGAAGGTTCCCAATGCAAGTACAGGATGCGAGGAAGTCTAATGTGCCTGTTACACAGTGGTGGAGCCACATGCATGTGGAGCACAGACCAATGCAGGGGCATGTGGATCCACAAACCTGACGTGAGGAGGTGAGGTGCAGCCACCGTCACACCATGCATCTCCAACCTTCCAAACGATAACTTCAATCATCGGCTAATGTTTGGCCCGTCACATTTTACTCTTATACCCCTTTTTGGCCATGATACCAACTATTTCTGCAGCCGAATATGGTTCACCGAATTGATACCACAATGGAAATCAGGGTGTGGTTAAGACCCAGATTTAGTTTACACCAGACCTAGTACCATGCCAGGTATCTATGACTTCTAGGCAGGTGGGTCAGCTAAGATATATTGCATTCGAACTACTGTAGGCCAAGCAGCCATACTGCCTGCTATTCCGGGCTACTACCCATATATTCTAAAGAATATAGATCGCAAGCGTTATAGTATAGGCAAACGCAATATATGTCACGGCACGCGTAATCTCGCCAGAGGTAATCGCAGCTGGTATTGGAGACTGACGCTATTGTGGAAAATAGAGAGCTTGCAGAAGAAAGGATCTTCGGCAATGCCCCCGCACGATAGATCTGTCTACACTACATTTGGTTACCGGTAGTGCCGGCACTGTTATGTGGCAAAGGACGTCATGGCAGGCACCATAAACCGGATGCGGGGCTGGGACGAACACATCAGTTGCCTTGCATGTCACTACAACCTACCAGATATCTTCAAGTGAGATCTGGAAGGATCAAATTGAATACAGGTGCTCAAGGTCTCTTGGTTCAATCTACTCAAAATACCCATCGGTCCACCATGTTCGAGGGGCTCGGAGTCTAGACGGAGCTTTTCCTCTGTATCTTAAATCGCACGTCTAATGTCTAGCTTCAGGGCACCTGAAACTGTACCGTCGGACACCGGGGCAGCAGCTGTACCGCAATGACATCTAAAAGGCCAGAAAACGGCAGTCGAGTGAGAGCCTGGAACTATGAGTTCAAGTGGACGCCCGATCATCGCACTGCCGAGGAACTACGGCCGCTGATATTCTCCTATGACGAGCTTGCCACAAGATGTCTCGACCGTTTTGATGACTTGCTGGCTCCATGTCCTAGAGGGAAGAGAAAAACCGTCAAAGAGGGGGCTGGCGATACATGCCCCCATAGCGGGCTTCCAGATTTGTACGAGCTCCTCAAGACACGCGCCCCTGAAGATGAGACTCTCCAGGAGCTCTGGGATCAGGTCAACACTATCCCTGACTGGGTCGATTGGGACCAAATAGAGCGCGGGCAAAGAGTCTTCTACCGCTACGCCGGGCCGTCCATAGTCGGGCTCACCTTCCAGTCCCTCCTCGGCGGGTTGGGCTCAGCACGCGTCGTTGAAACCCTCACTCGCACAGGCGGCTTCGGCGTGTGCGCCGCACGCCGACGGCTCCTAGCAACCTTCCAACACATCCTCGACGTCACCGATTCCCTCTCCTCCATTCAGCCCGGCGGCAAGGGCTTCGTCTCGTCCATTCGCGTGCGCTTCCTGCACGCCTCCGTCCGGCGGCGCATCCTCACCCTCACCCAACGACAGCCAACCTACTACTCAATCACCGCCCACGGCATCCCGATCAACAACCTCGACAGCATCGGCACCATCCTCGCCTTCTCAGCCGCCCTGATCTGGATCGCCTTCCCGCGCCAGGGCATCTTCCTCCTCCCCCCGGAAATCGAAGATTACCTCGCCCTCTGGCGCTACCTAGCCCACCTCCTCGGCGTGCCCACCACCCGCTTTTTGTCCAACCCCCACGCGGCACGCACCACGATGGAATCCCTCCTCTTCTCCGAACTCGCCCACCCCTCCCCGGTCTCCAGGGTGCTTGCGAACAACATGATCCAGTCTTTAGCGCGCCAGCCCCCGGGCTACGCGTCTGCTGCCTTTCTGCGCGCCGAGGCGCACTGGCTGAACGGGCGCGCCCTGGCTGATGCGCTGGGCGTACCGCGCCCGGGGGTGTGGCATACCCTGCTTGTTGCCGGGCAGTGTCTCGTTTTTATGGCGGTGTGCTACACGCGCAGGAGTGTGCGAAGTTGGGACGAGGCGGGCATCGCTAGGGTGCGGAGGGTGTTGCGGAGTCTTGTGGCGAGGGAGATGGGTGGTGGTGGTGGTGAGGGAGGGGAGGCGATGCATGAGTTGAAGTATATCCCTTCGCTCGACAGGGTTATGGCTCCTGCTGCTGCGGTGGGGGAGGAGGGGGATGAGGAGGCGGCCGTGGGATGGGTGACGATGGGGAAGGGGGTGGAGAGGCGGAATCTGAAGGCGGTGCTGGTTGCGTCGGTTGTTGTGGTTTGGGTCGTGTGGCTTGGGGTTAGAGGTGTGTTGGGGGTGTTACGGATCCTGCGGTGATCCCGTCGGATTGCGGGTTCGGGTAGTTCGAGATCCTGTTGCGGCGAGGGGTCCGGCAGTCGAACTGTGTAAATCCGAAGGGATGGAGAGGCGAAACGCTGGCAAGAACAGGGATGCTTTTGATCTGCCAATCCATGGGAACTAGATGGGATGGATCCGGACTCTTTGTTGATCCTAGACTTGCGGTCCTACGGCACAATGCTGTCACAGCAAGGCCTGAGCGAATGAACTGAATGCTTTCACCACTGTTCTAAACATCCGACATCCAGCTAGAGCTACTTCTCTGCGTGAACCCCCTGTGCATGCGACATGACCATGCTTTTTAACCATGACCTCAAACGCTACCCTAGAATACAGTAACACCATTTGCGACGGCTCCCCTGTCGCACATGCCTGAGAACCCAACGCCGACTGCCCGTTCTCATGAGCTCCTAAACCGATCCGTGATGATGTCTTGCAAACACCCAACATGTGCCGATTGCCAGACCAAATGAGGAATGATCAAACAGCAAGAGAAAAAGGTAGTGCAAAAGAAGAGTGATAGAAAGTAACGTCTGCTTCCGCCTTCAGGCATCGTGCATCAACTCGACCGGCGGGCGCGCCGTATGCGCCATGATCGGCTTTGGCGGCGCGATCGGGGACATCTCGTCCGGCTCGTCCGTCATGTCGTCGATAATGACACACGGCAGGTTCGGGCTGACCCCTGAACCGGGGGTCGGCTGGAATACCAGCGTTGAGCTGCGACTCCGTCCCTTCCCACTGCCGCTCTCGGCTGGCGATACGGGGGAGCCCATCGCCATCCCGTCGTTGTTCTGATGATGCCTCAGCTTCGCCAGCGCTTCGGCCAAATCCTCCGCGTGCACCATCTTGTTTGGCGCGTCCTCCATCTTCTGCTGCCACCCGTGCGGTGGGCTCGGCGGTGGGGAGATGAAGAAGAGCTTGCCTGCGTCAGGTAGCGCAAGGTGGGTATCCGCCTGTGTCGTGAGGGGTGTAGGCTGGCCGAAGTACACGCGGCAGCGCTCGCCCATGATGGCCTCGCCGTCCCAGACCTGGCGCACCGCGATGGCGTCGGCGTCGCTGTAGAAGGACACGACAATGCGGCTAAGCGACTTTAATGGGGAGAAGGCGTGGATGCGGGCGGTTTGAGAAATGAGGTCGCGGATGGTCTGGAGGTTGTCCGGGCGGAAGATGTCGCGGGATTGGAGGTTCGTGAAAATAAGCGTGTTGCATGGTGGTGTTGGCTTGACAAGCGGAGGGAGGTTGGTGAGGTCGAGAGTCAGCGTGGATTTGCGAGACCGGGTGCTGCTGCCGGTTGATGAGCGTGAGGGAGCAGATGGCCGCAGTTCTGGTGTTGATAGTTGTGATTGCTGCGGGGATGCCCGGAGTGGAAGTTCCCGATGTAGATGCTCCATCTTGACGACGTTATTGGCGCTGCAGAGTACAACTGGAATGACAGAAGGTCCTTCTCAATGATAACTCTGCCTATACGATGGTGACGTTTGCCGAGTGTTCCTCTTGTCCTCCGAGCTGGATGTTGGTCGGGAGAAAATGGGTCCCACAAGCCGGGTACTCAGGTTGGAGGAGATGTAATGGTAATGTAGATTACCTTAACTAATGCGGATGGGAGGCGGGTGGTCGCGGGATGTTTAAATGCGAAGTTGAAGGTCCCATGCAGTGTGATGCACTCTGCAGGCGCAATGGATCAATCACTGGTCCACGATTGCAGCGCCCCTCCCGGGTGGGCGATCGCAGGCCGTTTGCGAAGCCCACAATGCCGCCGTCAGGATGCCCAGTTGCATGGCTTAGCGCTGCCACAAGACACTAGAAAATGTTGAGACACGGCACCGGCCCGCCTCGGCTCCAGTGGGCAGTGGCTTCCATGGCAGACTTTTCGCGTTCAAATTGCCCCTTCCATTGCAAAGCCTCTCCCAAAAATCTTGATCCCAGTTCATTGGCGGCTGGCTTCTCGAGAGTTCTAGATTGTTGACTCCTCCTCAGTGCTTCTTGCCAGTTGCCACAGCTTTCGAGCACTCAGAGCCACCGTTTGCAAGTGGAGCAGCGGAGCATGTGGAACCTACCGGCAGCAAAACGGGCGAATCTCCGTTTGCGAAGTCGAAGAGGGTGTTGGACATGATTGGCCTAACTCACACTCCGGCTGTCTTGGACTGCCAAGGCTGTCGCATTCTTTACGATTGCACAGCCTCATTTCACCAAGCCGTTGGGAAGACGAGAAAGAACTCCACGAGGATGCCGGCCTCCAACTGCCAGATGCTGACTCCGACTCCCCGTCTCAGGCTTCATCAGCCTCGCATTCCTCATGGCCTCCTCCAGCGGCCGAGGCTCTCAGAGTTGGATCCAGGGCGGCGCATGGTGATCCCAGCCGCCGTGACCACGACCACCTGCACAGTCAAAGGGGCAGACCTCAGGTGAGCAGAGCACTTGTGTTGGTGTCCACCTGCCTCATGGCTGGTTGCTCAGCCATCTCACGCCGCCACCCACGCCGGCGAGAATGTGGAAGGTCATACACGGCACAATTCAAAGCAGAAAGCAGTCCACTGACCCGGGTGAGAGAGACGTGAAGACCTGCCGCATCAGGAAGCAGACAAGAAACAATCAAAATCAACGAGACTTGGCTAGTCTAACGCATGCAGGCTAGCCATGTAGAGTAAACAGACTGCCACAGTAGGTTAAGATTCTTCACATCTGGAGCGATAAAGGGTGGAAGCCAGCATGCTCTCGAGATAAGCTCGAGATCAAATCTGTCCAACTGTCAGCGGGTGAACGCTCAACGTGGCGGCGAGGCACAGCACGGTCAACCTTACTAGTACCTACCTTACGCTGGAATAGCCAGTCAATATGTGGAATCAAGATAAAATTCTCCTTAGCAGTCATTTGCTTTTGCCCTCAGCGGCTTAACCAGCTGCGCCAGCACCACCAAGGAAGAGAGAAAGGCCTGCGCCGCTTCCACGTCACCGCAAGAACTCAAATGCCATCACATTTCACTGGCCCAGAAATCTGCCAAGTGAGCCGATCTGGTATAACGATCCAACATGGCAGACTGACCTCTGCTCACCCAAGAGCCGAACCCCTCACGCCTGGCTCCACAGCTTTTGCACTGCCCTCCGGTCCATTGAAATATGTTGGAGTGGGCAGTCTTGAACGGAGCTTCGATATCTTACGTTGCCGTCTATCCGCCTATCTTTCCAGTATACTATGGTACAATATAAGTACAGCCCCAGACATGCGGACGGCAGGAGACCTTCCGGTTCCGTGACCCGGCAAGAACGGATGGTCAGGGTCAAACGGCAGAAGGAGGAAAGAAACCCCCTCACCAGCGTCTTACCAATTCGTGGCTGAGCAGACGACTGGCGGGCCAGACGAACCAAGAACCTCTGCCCACAGACACAGAGAGAGAGACGCCAACCCCAGCCAAGCAGCCGTGGCAACCCGCCCATCACGGGCATGTCATGCCCCAACTACCTAATCTCCACTCCGAGCCTCTCCACCAACGCGCTGACCACCCGGTCATGCATCTCGTTGGTCTCGGCATTCGTCAACGTCTTCTCCAGGCTCCGGTAGTTGATGCGGTAGCACAGACTCCTCCGCCCCGTCTTCGGATGCATGAACTCGTCCACGAGCCGGACATTCTCCACACAATCCCCCGCCACATCCCGCACGACCTCCATGAGATCATTGGCATGCCAGTCCGCCGCGCCCACCCCCTTTCTATCATTCCCGCCCGCCGCCGACGTGCCGCGCAGCCAGAACGACACGTCTTTGTAGCAGGCCGGGTGCCTGCTGAACGGCACGAACGGCCTCAGCCGGGCCAGGTCGTCCTCCACGCCGCGGAACTGGCGCAGGAACCGCTCGTCGCGCGACCAGAACAGCCGGATGTCTGGGATCTGGAACAGCAGCATGGCGATGCGCTCCAGCCCGATGCCGAAGGCCCAGCCGATCTGTGAGGGCCTCCCGGCGTTGATGTGCAGCTCCTGCTTGCTCACGCCGCATCCCAGGACTTCGAGCCAGTCGCCTTGGTAGAAGACCTCGAGTTCCCAGGAGGGAGAGGTGAAAGGGAAGTAGGCCTCTACCCAGCGGACGCGGAGGGGTTCGGTTTCCTGCTGTTGTTCGGGAGAGGGGACAGGGGACTGTTTAGCGGCGGCGGCTTTGGCGCGGGAGAAGATCTCGTTGACCATCAGTTCGAGGGAGTGTTTTAGGTGGGCTGCGACGGCGGCCGCTTCTTCGGGCGTGTGGTGCTCGGCCTGGAGGGGGTTGCGTTCCGGGTGGAACGGGGGGTTGGGGTCTTCGACGCGCACATTGTGCTTCGGAAGCCGGGCCAGGTCCTCGCGGATCGCTGCGGCTAGGTCCCCGTTGGGAACTTGGTTCCTGTCCCACACCCGGGCGCCCTCCATCTGGTGGAAGACCGGGTAGTGGCTGCGGTCGACTTCGTCGCGGCGGTAGACATCCGCGCTGATCAGGTAGCCGCCGCTTTCGCGCGCTCGGAACAGCTCCGCCTCATGTGCGCTTGTGTGTGTTCGTAGGAGCGTGTCCTTGTTGATGTAGTATGTGTCGGAGCGAGCACGCCCCGGGTGGTCCGGGGGAAAACCGAGTGAGTCGAAGTTCTCGTAGGTCGACACCACCGGGTCGAATTCATTGTAGTACTTGTAGGTAGGTCCCGGGAAGACAGATTCCACGATCTTTCGGGTGATAGCTACTGGATGGTCTTTCTGGAGGTGCAGTTTTCGCGAGGTCAAAGCAAGGACGGTAGAGGAAACATTGAACCACGCATCAGTCGTGTACGTCTTGCCGTTAATCTCAACAGTCCTGGGAGTTGTGTTGTCGGTTGGAAGCGAAGGCGCAGAGTCTTCCCACGGACATATCAAATCAGCAAAGCCGCACTGGTCGTAGGGCAAGTCTGTGTCTGCCTGTTCTGCATTGCTAACCTGAAGAATACGCGGCTCGCCAGCAACGTTGAGTCGGCGAGCTGCTAAGTTGGCTGCCTCCGCGCAGGAACAGCTTCACATGAGACTGCCCTCCAGCACGCCGCCAGAGGGCGCCCGCAAGGCACCGTGGCCCGATCATGCTGAAGTTCGGATTGCGGCTCTTTGGAGGCCTATGTGTGTGGGGATTGGAGAATCCGGCCTGGCGATCGCTGCTGCCAACGGAGGGAGCTTGAGAAAAATCCAGTGGGTCTTTTGAGCGACAGGGGTCCATCTGCATGATGACATCGCCCATTGGCTGTTTCCGTAACTTCATGATTGGTCAATGGCTCAGGAACCGTAAGGGTTCTCGCGCTTCGAGATGGCGGCGTCTTTAAAGTTTAGACGGGCACGCAATATATGACGCAGAGACTCAGTTACCGAGATATTTCTTCTTTACTGGGTATTTCCTATTTTACATCCAGAGCAGTTCACTTGCTCAGCGGCTCGCCATCCTTGATCTTCTGGAGGCCGTACTTCTCGAGGCGGATAGCCTGGATGGCAATGAAGCCAGTGGTGTCCATGGGCGAGAAGGTGTCGAGAGAATCCATGGAAGCGTCCTCCTGCGAGTACAGGTTGCTGGCATCGCTCGAGCGGCCCAGGACGTATGCCGCGCCCTTGTAGACCGACATGCGGACCTGGCCGGTCACATTCCTCTGGGAGAAGATAATCGAGTTCTCCAGGAACTCGCGCTCGGGACTGAAGTACATGCCGTTGTAAAGGCAGTGCGACCACTCGACAGTGACGAATTGGTCACGCAGCCTGCGGACCTTGGAGTCCATAACCAGACCCTCAAGGTCGAGGTGAGCAAGGCGGCTGGAGTGTGTCAGCAACAATCTTAACAGACTTTGCGTGGAAGCAAAGGATCTCGGGCCACTTACGCGATCGTCAGGCCGGGAGTGTCGTAGCAGCCTCTGCTCTTGAGGCCGATGAAGCGGTTCTCCACAATATCAACTCTGCCGACACCGTGATCGTGGCCGATCTTGTTGAGCAGCTTGAACAGCTCCACCGAGTCGGTGGCCTCGCCGTCAGGAGTCACAACCTTGACGGGGATGCCCTTGTCGAAGTGGATAGTGAAGTTGTACGGCTTGTCGGGAGCATCGGTGGGATCGACAGTGCGCGTCCAGAGCTCCTTGGGAGGGGTGTGGTCGGGGTCCTCGAGGACGCCAGCCTCGTATGAGCAGTGGACTAGGTTGTCGTCCATACTCCACGGAGCCTTGGGGGTCGAGGAGACGGGAATGTTGTTCTCGGCGGCAAACTTGAGAAGATCGGCGCGGCCCCTGTTTGGTCAACGTCAGCAACCTGATCTTGACCGGTAGTGTTCGGCGCAAACGCATACTGGAACTTCTGAATAAACTCCGGCAGCCTCCACGGAGCAATGACCTTCATCGAGGGGTTGCAAGCCTTGAAAGCAAGCTCGAAGCGGACCTGGCTTTAGGGGCCGTTAGTCTGGTTTGGCTTGTATTTATGTCCGGCTCAAATCGACATACTCATTCTATGCGCGGTGTCAGCAGCTTTATTTCAACATGAGGCGCCTTTCATCATCACTTACGCCCTTGCCAGTGCAGCCGTGGCTGAGGTATTCGCAGTTGTACTGCTGGGCAACGCGGACCTGAGCCCGGGCAATTACAGGGCGAGCCAGGGAGGTGCCGAGGAGGTAGCGGTCCTCGTAGATGGCGTTGCACTGAATGGCCCGGAAAACGAGCTCCTCGACAAACTCGCGCTGCAGGTCCTCAATGACCATCCGCTCGGCACCCAGCGCAAGAGCCTTCTTCTCGACTGCGGCCCAGTCCTCCTCCTGGCCGCAGTTGGCGAGGAAGCACACGACAGTGTAGCCCTGTTTGACCGGTGTCAATATTTGACAGAAACCCCAGAGTGGTACAGGTAGCACGGGGATCTGACCTCGAGAACGAGCCATTTCAGAATAGTAGAAGTGTCAAGGCCTGTCAAACAGGCGGTCAGTTTAGGCCGAGGTTATTGCGGGAGCTTCGCTGGACGGACAAAAGAGCGTCATGGGTGCTACAGGGCAGCATGACGACCAACGGCAGCATGGAAGTACAAGCGGGAGTTACAAGTGCATGGAAACCCGTACCTCCAGAGTAGGCACTGTGGGACGGGTTAGATCAGTCGTGTGCTTCCCCGACGGCATTGGCGGGGTACACTTACAGACAGACACGACCCTTGGACATCTTGATGATCTTTGGGCTTCACAACCGAGGATGGTTCAAGAGGGAGAGCGAGCTGTCGGCGGAAGCGAAGAGAAGAATGACTCTGTGACGATGGAGGAGGAAACGGAATGGTCTTAGCTCCCCCGTCTCTTCTTAGTCATTGGCTGCCCACGCTAACTAACCTTATCCTGGACTGGCGATGACTCGAAGGCGGTCAAACTTTTGTTTTCGTCCCTCCCGATATCGCACCCATTCGCCGATAAGAGAGATGATAACAAGAACCCCTGGTCCCTGAATCTTGGAACAGCCCACTGACGTCGATCGGACGCACGGTCCATCTGGAGATTGAAAACGATGCCGGCGGTACCGAAACAAACGCCGAAAAATGGGTGTAATCGCGGACCTGCTTTTGAAGTCCGTTGGATTGGATTCAAGAGTTCTTTATCCCCGCCATATTCGCCTGGATCCGATAACAACTATCGCATTCATTGTAATAGTTAGCCATTCGTTTTTGGAGTCATTGCACTCTTTTGTCCTAGAGAAAGAACGGAATGTTCTCATAACGACGTGTCTCTTCGGTCACTGCAGTGCACGATGCAGGCAGCCAAGAATGAAGTGCGACCGCCGGCGACAACAATCGCCATGAAGGACGGGGCGGTTGCATCGCCGACTAAGCAGCGGCCGATACACTACCCGTTTTGGTTCGGGGGCAGCGCGAGCAGCATGGCCGCCTGCGTCACGCATCCTCTTGACCTAGGTAAGCAGTCTCTACACAGTGAACCCCCCAATCCAGTCGCGCCCGCTAACCAATGGCCATAGTCAAGGTACTAAACGTCCCATGCCGTGCCGTGCCATGATAAGTGACACCCCCAATCCAGGTCCGCCTCCAAACCCGCACCGGCGACATGCCCAAGACGATGAGCGGCACCTTCGTGCACATCGTCAAGCACAACGGCGTCCGCGGGCTCTACAACGGCCTCTCCGCCTCCCTCCTCCGCCAAATAACCTACTCCACGACCCGCTTCGGCATCTACGAAGAACTCAAATCCCGCTTCACCTCCAAGAAGGACGACCCAGCCACGGGCAAGCCCAAGCCACCCTCTCTCGCCCTCCTCATAGCGATGGCCTCGACATCCGGCTTCATCGGCGGCGTCGCCGGCAACGCGGCCGACGTTCTCAACGTGCGCATGCAGCACGACGCGGCGCTGCCTCCTTCCCAACGGCGCAACTACGCGCACGCGCTGGACGGGCTCGTGCGCATGGTGCGCGAGGAGGGGGTCGGCAGCGTGTTCCGCGGCGTGTGGCCCAACAGCGCCCGGGCGGCGGCCATGACGGCGAGCCAGCTGGCCAGCTACGACGTGTTCAAGCGCTCGCTGCTGCGGCTGACGCCCATGCAGGACAACCTTGCGACGCACTTCAGCGCGAGCTTCCTCGCGGGGGTGGTCGCGGCCACGGTGACGAGTCCGATCGACGTGATTAAGACCCGGGTCATGTCCGCGACGGGGGGCAACCATGGGGTTGTGGGCGTGCTGCGGGAGGTGTATGCCAAGGAGGGGACGCGGTGGATGTTCAAGGGCTGGGTCCCGAGTTTTCTGCGGTTGGGGCCGTAAGTTTTCTTCCCTTTCTTTTTGTTTTTGTGTTTGCCATGACATGGCTCTTCACGCTTACTTGTTGTCTTGAGAGGGGATGCTAATATGATTGTGCAGACAAACGATCTGTACATTTCTCTTTTTAGAATCTCATCGCAAGTTGTATAGGAAGGTGAAAGGCATAGAGGATCCAGTATGAAAGAGCTGCAAGACCCATCTGGATATGGGAGAACAGTGGGCATAGAACTCATAGAGTACATAGAGCTCTTAGAAGGGAGCACTATACCATGTACATACGGGCATTGTGGGCAGGCGAGGCGTTTGTTGATTTAGACATGGCATGTGTAAATGCATCAGCAGGCTTGATGCCTGACAAAAGGGCTGTTTGGTAGGCCCATCTATCTACGTGTCCCTTACCCTGCGCCCCTGAGTGTTATTTTCTTTTTCTGTATGCCCGTGTGTCGTTAGATTACAGAGCATGCCAAATACATACGCACTTCTGCGCCCTTTGACATCTTGTCGAACGAATTTCTTCAGCGAAATGATCCGAAAATCCTTGGCCCTTCCCTTGCCTGAACGCCTGCTGGTATCTCCAAACATACAACATAAACGAGTGCAACCTGCTATCCAGATGGCCCAGGAAGGCCGAACGCTGGGCAGGGCGCCGGCGGCGCGAGAACGACGTAGCTGCCAAGGCTCATGACCAGGTGCTTTGCCCTGCGCCGTACGGCGTCGTCCCATATGGTGTTGTACCACCAGCGCCGCCCCACGAGCTCTGGTTGCCCCCGTTGCCGAACGGCGTCGTGTACCCGCCAAACCCGTCGGCGCCCGTAGCGTATTCTGGGCTTCGCGGACCGCCGTAGTCGCCGTTCATGCCGTCGCCGCCGTCGCCTTCGCTGAGCTCGTGGATCAAGCCGGCAAGTTTCTGCTGGATGACCTTGATGCCCTCGCTGACGATCACGTCGGGTGGCAAGCTCCCGGCGCTTTCTACGTTGAAGTAGAATCGGTTGGGGACGGCGTCGTAGTCGAAGGGCTCGCCTTCTTGGGGTGGCTCCTCCCACTCGGCATACTCGCTTGGGGGCCTGAGACATTGTGGTCAGCGAGGTATAGAAGGTGTCAAGAGAGTGCTGCTCACCATTCCGCCTTTGGATCCTGCTCGTACCACAGGTCGAGGTGATGGAGCTTGTTGTGCGGGTCGTACTCGAAGCCGATGGCCGCCGAGGGTGCCCACTTGGCATGCTCCTTCGCGATGCCCTTCTTCGCGATGCACACGAGCTTGACCTCCTGGCCCGGCCGGAGCTTCAGGATGAGGGGACCAAGACCGTCGGCGTCCGTAATGATGGGGTTGCCGAGGACTGAGTTTATGCGCTCGCTGGTTGGCACGAGGTCGCGGGCAAACACATGCATATTTTCGTCACCGGTGCACTTTGCGTGTAACGTAAGGGTGACAGTGCAGCGTTCGCAGGTGCCGTCGCAATCGCAATCGCGCGAAAAGAACATGGAGTCGACGCCCTCCGAATTAAGTGGGATGAGGCCTAGGCGGTGCGCGATGAACTCGTCGGCGAGCACTGAGCTGTTCTCCTCGATCTCGACGAGATCGATGGCTAGCGTGGGGATCTCGGCGAGCATGACGCGGCGTAGGGAATTCGCAAAGGATATATCCGCATTCGAGAGCTGGTATTTGACGCGCACTGAATCTGCCTGTATACCAGGGGCGCGTTTAGAAGACCCCGCGCTTTCTCTCAGAACAGACGCGGGTGACGACGACATACTTGGGAAATTTTGACGACCGGGCCCATGGCCTCGGCATCGTCCATCACCATAGGATCGTAGTCCATCTTTGATTCTTCTTATGTACTCCGGTTCTCAACAGCGATATCAGGTGTTGCGCGCGGCAAGCTGGTGGTTTTGAGTTTGTCGCTTTGAATGCGATGGTTGGAGTTTCGCTGCAACCTTCTTGCGCAGCACAAAGCGACGGGAAGCAAGGACGTGATAAGCTGGACGAGCCACACCCCGCATCGCGGCTAGCCCGATTCAGGTTAGCTTGCTTCTGCCAGTTCCGTCCTGTCCAGCCTGGGCTCAACAATTGTTGGCGGCCCGTTGATGATCCGCCTGCAGCTTTTGACTGGGGCTCGGTGGAAGCCGGGCTTGAATCCTTGATGACGCCCCCATAAAATTCTTGAGCAACACGCACGCGACTCTGGGAATTCATTGAAGCTGAAGTCATCAAGAAACCCAGATTTTCACACACGTCGACACCATGTTACGACAAACCGTCTCAGCCACATCCAGAGCCCTTCGCTCCACCGCCAGACTCGGCACACAAAGGCAAACCATTTCCCTTGTCCAATCCTATCAGAGGCCGCTGGGGGCAGCGCGAACACTTGCGCCGCGGACAAGATGGTACAGCTCTGAGACGGATGCCGCGAAGGCGGAGGAGTCCAAGAATAACGGGGAGGAAGCCAAAAAGGAGGGCGAGGAGGAGAGCCCTGAAGCGGCGCTCAAGAAGCAACTAGAGGCTAAGGACGTCGAGATCCGGGACTTGAAGGTAAGCATCCCTGCCCTCTTCGTCGCTGCGAAGCCCACAAGCTAACGTGCCGCCATTACAGGACCGGTACCTCCGTTCCGTCGCCGACTTCCGCAACCTGCAGGACAGGACACAGCGCGACATGAAAGCGGCGCGGGACTTTGCGATTCAGCGATTCGCGCAGGACCTGGTCGAGTCGGTCGACAACTTCGACCGGGCCCTGAGCATGGTGCCCGAGGAGAAGCTCAAGTCAGCGGAGGGGCAAGAGAAACCGGAGCACCAGCAGGACCTGGTCAACCTGTACGAGGGCCTCAAGATGACCGAGACGGTCCTGCTGCAGACGCTCAAGAAGCACGGCCTCGAGCGGTTCGACCCCGACGGCCAGGTGTTCAACCCCAACGAGCACGAGGCCACCTTCATGACGCCCATGCCGGACAAGGAACACAACACCGTGTTCCACGTGCAGCAAAAGGGCTTCAAGCTCAACGGGCGCGTCCTGCGGCCGGCCAAGGTCGGCGTCGTCAAGAACAAATAAGGGGTCGACCTCCTTGCTCTCCTCTTCACCCCCCTGGGGCATGTTTCCACCCATGGGATCTGAGTCTATCTCTTTTCCCATTGTATTATTACTGTTAATCGTTGGATTCGTTCGCACCCACCGGTGTGTCCTGAACCAGGGCTGCGAGGCATCCTCGTTTCTTTTCTGGTCTCATGTGTAATGCTCCTCTCATGATGTCGATTCATAATATTCAAGCATATGGAATGCGGTGGCCGAAAATAGGATAGATGACGGGTTGCTGTTGGGCGGGTACATAGAGCCTCGGGACGCATACAGACACGCAACTTGTACGCATATTGCTGGGGGTGGATTTGCTGTCAACTACGGGCAGCTGGCTAACTGACTGGCTAACTGATGAAAATGCATCTTGTATGCGCCATGGCCGTTCTCAATTCAAGAAGCACTGAAGCACTGTTGAGCTACCGTGGAACGCTTTGCGGTTCATCCCAGAGGACTGCTGGTCCCTTTACGCCTGCCAGAAATTACATCAACAAAACAGGCGCTGCTTAGCCTCCATTAGTAGGGCATCCGCTTTTTTAGCTGAAGTAGTGTCAATACCGGTATATATTGGTATCATGTGCCCTGCTAGACGGAGTTATCTCATAGACAGTCGCTTGTGCCAACAGCGCGGCGACGGCCAGGGGGTATTGCTAAACGAGACTAGATCATGGCGACTTTGTGCGCCACGACTGAGAGAGAGATGAATCGGGAATAAACAGAGGAAGATGAGGATCGCTCATCAGTGTCTGCATCACAGCCATTTGGAGGTTCAACGTCAGGCCTGTCCATCATACTAGTCCTCTCTAAAGAATTGGAGAAGTCGGGGATGGGTCATCTCAGTTGAGAATTATAATAAACAGAGCACACTTGCCACTGAGTGCCTCTTGTTGCTGCACTAATCTGATGTACTTTGACAGATTAGCTGGTAATAGCTCATGCTCCTTATGGTCGGTAGTTCACCCATTGTCTTGTTTAGTCGTTATGGTTGTCAAGAATACCCGAGACACGACACCCTAGTAGATATGAGTACCATTGTCTAAGTCCCCTTTCTCTCTTGGTCTATCAGCATCGGTCTTCCTTCCTGAGGATCAATCCGAAACTCCAACCGCAGCCTGCTCCGACGAGCACATATCTAGCGGTGGTAGTACATGTGGATACATATAGCATCGCTATCTAGTGTCTATATCAATCGAACACCCTCTACGGCGCCAGATAACCATGACTGTTTTCCATGCCCGCGCTCTCCTGACAGGAAAAAGCCTCCCACCCACCTTCCTTCCTTTTCCAAAGCTCACATTACTAGTAACCCCCCAACCCCCATTAAAGGGAAACGACCTTTCTCAACTTCCTCCCTTTTATTTCCCCTCCCCATCAGTCCGCAACCTGCTTAAAATCCTTATGCACCATAATCCCATGCAACGGAATCTCGTCCCCACTAAGCGACGACTCGCCATCCCCCCTCTTCCTCCCGCCACCGCCACCCCCGCCGCTCCCGCCGCCCGTAACGGTGTACGCATACCCGCCGTGGTCGTCGGGCCGCAAACGTGCATCAGCCACGGCCGTCTCGCCCGAGCCGTTCGGGCTATTGTTAGTATCGATGGCGTCGTCCGAGAGGCGGTAGAAGGTGCCCGTGCTGCCCTTCTTGGTGGGCTTCTGTCCCAGGGCGGCGTCAGAGCGGGAGGTGGTTGCCTTGTGGTTGGCGGATGAGAGGTGGAGCTTGCTGGCGTTGGTGGAGGTGCCGTTGCCGGTGCCGCGGGTGGCGGAGCTGAGGAGGGAGGCCTTGATTCCGAGCTTGCGCCCCGCCATGGCCATGACCGGCCCGATGGTCGGCAGGTTGGCCGAGATGATGCCGGCCGACATCTCGATGGCCGTCCAGCCGACGGTCGGCGCCAGCGTGTAGCTGGGGTCGGCGGCGCTGTAGGTGAAGAGCACGGTGAAGCGGTAGGCGGAGGCGAAGACGACGCTGGTGGTGGACGACGTGGGTTAGACGTTTCGTTGACGTCTTAGACGGGGAAGGGGGAACGTTTTACTCACAAGAAACCTAGACAGAAGGCGATGGTGACACCGATCTTCTGGGCCTGCCGCAGCTGCAGCTTCCACACTTGCGGGATGGGCATGACGAGGATGGCGATGTCCGTGGCAATGGTGGACGCGGCGTTGGCGATCCACGTGCCGACCTGGTCGACGCAGTGGCCGGGGAGGTCCGGGTACCAGAGCTTCTCGACGGGCACGCAGATGAAGATGAAGACGAACATGATGGTGATGACCCAGGCGATGACGAAGGCGCCGATGCCGTAGGCCATCTTCTTGAAGAAGGGGAAGCGGAAGATGCGGTAGTACATGAGCAGGATGCTGAGCTTGGTCCACACGAGGTTGTAGACGTAGAGGATCTCGGCCACGACCAGGAACTTGGCCATCAGCACGATCTGGTCCAGCGGCACCTTGTCGGCGTGGATGCCCATGCCGGCCGCGTACATGGCGAAGATGAAGCCGACGGTGATGAAGTTCCATAGCTGCGAGAAGATGATCATGTAGTCATCCCACCAGAGCTGGTGCGCTTTCATGTACCGACTGATCAGCCGCAGGATGACCGTCACCGTGCTCAAGCCTGTCACCGACACCACAACGGCCACCGTCCACGGCTGTAAGTTTTCAGGGTCGTAGCCCGGGATTCCTGGAAGCGCCGAGGAGGCCATGGCGGCGTGATGGACGGCAGCATGGACGGGAAGGATCGAAAGTTGGAAACCCTTCCCGAAAAGAGGGGCGCGGGAGCGGGCGGGCGACGACTATGTAAAGAGTCTTCCAGTCTTCACGCTTCTCGAACATCGACGGCCACACGGACATGGGGTGATTCACAGAGTCTTGGGCTTATTTTCTTTTCTTACTCTATATTTCACCACCCCTGTTAGCTGTGGTGTCTCGCCGGCATGGGCTGGTGGGCCCACCGTTGGAGTTGAAGCATTACTACAGTAAGAAGTATGGAATAGGGGGCAACTCCGGAGATGTCCCAACAGGACCGATGTCTGTTCTGAACTTTTCTGTCCCGAAAGCAATGGAATTAGCACCTTGGCACCAGCACCTGCGTCTGGCCGTTGCCGATCGGCCGTGAAAAGGATCAAAAGGCATGCTGATCTCCTTGGGAAGGCTTTGGGGTCGCTGTTTGACTTGGCGCTGTAGTTTGCGCGGATAGTGGATAGTTAGTCTCGGCGACTGTGTACATGCACATACATGTACATATGTACACAGCCTTTATGATCTTCGCATTCTTAGACTTGCACGAGCACGCGGTAGTTACGCCTGTGAGAATTCGGCCGCTCGTTAAAGCCGCTCTTTCCGCAGTCAGCGCTCGTCAGTGAGCTGGAGCTGGAGCTGGAGCGACGAGAACATCTGGACTCTGGAGCCCTTTCGAGGAGTCGGAGAAGCTTTTGGTTCACTCTGTCCTGCCAGCGGCACCATGATGGAGTCGGGCCGTTCGATGGGGTGCTTCGGCTGGACGGGCGTGACAACACCGGGATCCCCCGGTTAAGCTCGGTTCCACTCTCTCGGGACGTTCCAACGGCACTTCATCGGCAGTGGATCGGCTAGGCCCGAGTATCTTTTGAAGGGAGTTGCGATGCGGCGTACCTCACTGTCACGTTCTTCTGCCACTCATGACTCATAACACTAATAAAAGAAGGGAAATTCTAGCGAGCACACCAGTTCTGCTAGCGAGCACAGCCGGATGACTAAATCCACCCCCCCAATTTTTTCTGCACCCTTCGCAGCTGGCAGTAGCCACCACAATGCCTTTACCGCCTTCCCTTTACAGCTGCCACTGCCTGCCTTCGCGAAATGAAGCTATTCCTACATCGTGCCATTTCCCTGGAAAACACCGTCATCCTCTGCATCGGCTCCTTTTGCAGTATCCGCGAGGTTGCATGATTTTAGAGATTCGGGGATTTCGAAATTTAAGGAATACCGCGAATCTGCAATATGTTGTTGACGGGAAGGTGTGGAAAAAGGCTGGACGGGAATTCTGCCGTTTGATTGATTGTGGAATTCTTACGGGCAGCTGGTCGCCGACTGCCAGTGAGGGTGCGACTTGGAACTGCGGGGGTGAGTGCAGCAGATGACTAATCAAAAGTGTGCTCGATAGCAGAACTGGTGTGCTCGCTAGAACTTCCCTAAAAGAATTTAAATGTACTGCAACTTCAGGACGGCGACCCGATACTGTAGCAACTGAAACCCAAACATTCGCGGGACTTAGAGGCGAACTACCGGTACCTGATGCATTGTAAAATGCCCAAGTGAATGCGGACCCCGCCTGCCCGCCCCGCCGGACCCCTGATAGACAACACAAAGCATTGTCGCCCTCCATCCAGTCAATGTCGCGAACAAAACTGCAAAACGGATCCGTGGTGGAGCCGCGGGAGGGACACACACGAGACACATCATATGGACGACGCCGATCCAAGGCCGCGCCGAGTTACACTAAGGGAACCTGGCCCAAACTGAGCCTAGGTGAGTTACATAGCGGGCTCTCGGTATGCAGCTAGCTTAACCTCCCGGCGAACAGATACCCACCCGTCTGTGGGCCGCTGCTCTGAATTCATGCGCTTCGGCTGAGGGGCCTGAGGCCGGAGCAGACATGGAAGACATTCCGACATTCGAGACGAGAAAGGGGTCTTCCCGGCACTGCCTCTCAGCTCTCGCTCTCTCCAGATCGCTCTCCAGACCACCTATCTCCGCAGCCAAGCCGGTAGCTTCAACGCACCTCGCTTCCCATCCTCCACCACCCTCCACCATCCTGCTGCCAGCTGTCGATCAACGGCCATAACCCTCCAAGTGCTTACACAGTACGCAGACCACAACTTTTCTTCCCCAGGACCCGGAACAACACCACCATGGCAGCCACCACCACCGTCGAGGTGCCGCATCTGGGCGGCATCAGGGCCGGGTACGCGCTGTCGGGGGGAAGATACGACCCGTCGAAGCCGACCTGCGTGCTGATCAACTCGATGTGCACGACCGTGTCGCTGTACAAGGCCCAGTTCGCCGACGCGGCGCTGACCGCCGCCGTCAACCTGCTGGCCATCGAGCCGCTCGGCCACGGCGCCACCAGCTGCCACGCCGCCGAGCACTTCACCTACTGGGACTCGGCCGTCATGGCGCTGCAGGTCATGGACAAGCTGGGCGTCGACCGGGCCTTCGCGCTGGGCACCAGCCAGGGCGGCTGGATCGTGGCGCGCATGGCGCTGCTGGCGCCGCAGAGGATACGCGGCCTGCTGCTGCTGGGCACGTCAATGGACTACGAGTCGGCCGAGTCGCGGGCCCGGCACGGGTGCTGGGATCCCAAGACGCTGCTGGCGCCGTTTTACGACAAGTGGTGCAGCGCGGCGCCCACGCCGGACTTTGTGGTGGACGACGTGTGGTGCGGCATGGTCGCGACGCTGGGGTTTGGGTCCAAGGGCACGCCCGAGCTGGTGCAGTTCTGGACCGACACGCTCAAGGCCGTGTACAGGGGCGACGAGGGGCGGCGGAAGCTCAAGATGGCGCTGGCCTGCCTGCTGGACCGGGACGGCCTCGCGCGCAGGGTGCGGGATATCACCTGTCCGGTGTATTGGCTTCAGGTATGTGGACAGGTCTAGGATTGGCGATGGCTTGTTCAACAAGGGTTTGGCTAACTCTGCTCAGGGAACCGAGGATGCGCCGTTCGGCACGGCGCTGCCCGCCGAGCACATCAAGCTCTTCACCTCGGCCAAGGAGGCCACTCTCACGCTGGTCGAGGGAGGCGGCCACTACCTCAACGCAACCAACCCTGAGGAGGTCGGGGCTGCCTTGCTGCAGATGGTTAATAAGTACAAGTGAGGCACTACGCGTGTCCTATGATAGAAGACGCTGGGCAGGCTCCCTGGGGTCACCTAATAAGACAATCTGAAGAGTTATCTCGGCTCATCTCTTAATACCATCACATTACTCACACCTCTTCACACATGATACCTCTGCGTCGCTGAAGAGAGAATGGTAGCTACCAAGAGGAAATTACAAACATGAACAGATTTACTGGAACGCATGTTTACTAACTCCTACCCGGTTCCTGGAGGATGCGAACTGGTCATGTTAGGTACCTTACGGTACGCTGTGAAGGCAGTGCGAAACTAGTCCGGCGGGAGTCGTCTTACAGACACCACCTATACAGAAACGCAGAGGAGAGAGCTAGCAGCCGGTGCTACATAGTAGGATATCAATCATTCTACATAAAAGGCCATGTCGTATTCAACTGTTTACCTACCTAGGTACCGTAGTCAGCCTCCACTTGGGGCACTCGGCCTGTGTTTACTCTACTCTACAGTTCAACCCTTGAATGTTGGTTAGCAGCAGAACTTGCGACATTCTTCACACCCCATCTCCTCCACCCACCCCCTTCATTCTCAAGCATCCAGATCCTCGCGCCTTCAACTCATCTCATCCCTCTTCTTCTTCGACACCGCCACCAGCTCCTCCCGTATCGCCTTCTCTCTCTCCTTGATGGCGGCGCAACCGGCCAGCCGCCCAGGGAGCGAACGTGCAGGGCGAGATGCGCGTTAGCTCTAACCCTATTATACTTAAGAATAATACTCACCCTGTTGGAATTCTGGCCGTCCTTGGCCGGGGTGGCGGTCATGTTGCTAGCAGAAGGGAGCATGTTGCCGGACAGGTGATGCCGGAGTCACGGAACAGACGGTTAACCGGGGAAGTGTCGGTGATGGCCGAAATGAGGGAGCGATTAGGTGTTAGGGATTAGGTAATACGGTGGCAGATGGGTGGCCTTCGTCCTCCTCCTCGAGGAGAGTGGGAGGAGCGGGATTGAGGGAGAGGAGTCCTCGCCATCGTCCGCGACGTCCTTGCCCTTTCCCCACGCCCTGGCTGCCGTCGGCGGACTCGCGGAGGTAGGGCCGACCGCCAAGGGCCGTCCGCGACGGATCGCCACTCACCGTCATCAGCGGAGGGTTCCTGGTACTCCGTGATATTAGCGGCCTCCCCGCCGTCGCCGCGGCGAGCGTTGCTCGCCAGGAGGGTCGAGAAATTGGAATCGCACGTGCAGCGTCTCCGACGGCGGGGCGGTCGTAGTGGTAGACTGCCGGACGGCGGTGGGTAAGAATTGACCCATTACGCTAGGGTGATAGAAAGGACGATGTAGATGTATGCGATAGAGTGGACATCTTCGACGGCCTCCCCGACGCCACAACCTCAACCCCACGGCCGCGGCGGGGGTACGGCCCTCGGCGGTCCACGAGTTCCTGGACGCTGCACCCCTTGGTCTCTCTCCGCTGCAGCGCCAGCGACGTCGTGGCATCTAAACAGCAAATGTATGCCGTCCCTTCGCCCCTTGGAACAGACGAATGCCATTCCTTAGATCAAGGAGAATCTCATGGCAGGCCACACCTTCGCCAGCATACCCTCTATCCCCTCGGCACCTTCAAATGGATCTCCTCCCAAATCAACCAAATGTATAAACTCCCCTGAGGTCGAGAACAAGCAGGACCACTGCCGAGACAGACCGCCGGAAAGATAAACTTAGCCTTGCTGTCGCCGCCGCAGCCGCCGCCGCCGCCGCCACGGGGAGGAGAGGTTGAGAAAGACCGAGAACGACAAGCCATGGGCTGGTAGGTCCGGAAAGAAGGGGCAGCAGGAAAAAGCAGAATAGATTGTAAGGCAGCTAGGGAAGAACAGAAAGATACTTGACGTGTTCGTTGACGAGGGAAGGCAAGGTGAGGTCAAGGTTCTAAAGTATAGGATACGAAAGTGGAGTAATGGAGGAAGACGATATGGAAACAAATAAGGCGTGAAGGTAAAGTGAGGTGGAAGGTTTAGGTGAGGTAGAAAGGCAAGGTGAGCGGGAGAAATTGAAATATAGGATAGAAACTGGCGAAAGCGAGGAAGACAATACAAAAGAAGGATCAAGAGAGAAGGCAAGGTCAGCGGAACTAATCGAATTGTAGGATACCAATGCATTGAAGGAAGGAAGATAACGTAGCTGGTTAACGAGGAAGAGGTGTGAAAAGGAAAAGAGGTTGCTAGGTCACCGTCTAGTCCGAGAAAGGCGGGGACAGTACCAGAAACTATACGACCTTGGCCTGAAGCAACTTGAGAAATATAATGAGGATCTTGGATGGAGTTTGTATAAGGAATAATAGGCATGATGACCAGGATGGCTCTCCTACTCTGTAAGCTCTTATGGAGTATTCTACCGGGTTATAATAGAGAAGTTGAAGAAGAATTGTTGTATAGCTCGAAATAGTGCAATGCTGAGGAGGAGGACTTAGACTGACGACTTGGAGAAGAGCGACACCCGCTGACCGAGAAAGCAAGCAGAAGGGATATGATCGGTCGACTAAGGGCGATCTGTCCGCTTAGATTTGCGTTCATTAAGGATCGAGAGCAGGACCATTCTTGTGGCAAGATCGAAGAGCTGTCGCCAACTTTGGACATTTCTTGCAATGAACAGGCTGGTAAATAGTACTGTCTTCACTTACAGGGCGAGACAAACCAAGAAGATCGGTTATCGTAGCGATAGAGGAGGAAAGAGAAAAGAAAGAGAAAAGAAGGAAAATAGCTAATGGGAGCAAACAAGAAGACTCAAGAGGAAAGAACCGCGGCGGTGGTGATGAGCCCAGGGGGGAGGAAGAACGTGAAGAGGCCGTCCTCAGGAAAGGAAAGAAACTGCGAGGTGAAGGTGGGCAAAGAAGTCGGCTACTGGTCACCGCCTCGAGATATACCCATCCAACCACGCGATAAGAAAACAACAACGGCCTGGTGAATCTTCGCATTCTTTGTGCAAGCAACTAGACGCGTTCTTCACGTGGCAGGCGACTTCAGATAGAGTTCCCAGCTAACCACCCCTCACGGCGCAATAAGGGGGTTCAGGACTCTCATCAAATGAGTAACGGAACATGTAGGGGCCGCCTCATGGGAAGTATCACGGACCTTTGTGATAAGACGGAATGCTCAACTAACACACCTGTGAGGGAGTGAGGAGGACCTTCAAGTGGTTGAATGACACCAGCTGTTTTTCATTGATGACAACTCGCAACTAGCAACTGACGATCTGACACTGCGCCCCTCTAAAGTTCTAAACCAATTATGTGCTGCAATGTCGAAGTCATCCCGAGTTAGTCGAATACACGCACTACCTCCAAAATGACAAGCTACAATATATCTCCTACTACGCTTTCCTTGGTCTGCCCCGGCCCCTCGTCGCCCCCTTGGCCCTTGCTTTAGCCGGCCTGCCACCGTCATCATCGTCCTCGTCCTCATCAGCCTTGGCCGTCTTCTTGGCCGTCTTCTTCCTAACCTTGGGCTGCTTGATGTACTTGTCTGTCTTCAGGTCGAGCTCCTCGTCCTCGTCGGCGTCAGCAGCCTCGAGAACATCGTTCTCGTCTTCTTCCTCAATGGCCTCCTCGAGGTCTGGCACATCCTTGCTGAGCTTCTTCGGCGCTGCCACGCTGCTCGCCTTCATGAAAGGCACCGGATGAGATGCGGCATTGTACCTGGAGAATCATATTAGCCCGCTACGCTCATGGACGCCGTCCCATACCGCATAACCTACATTCGAGTGAAAGTCGCCTTGGTCTGCGTCTCGAGGTTGACTGTCTCCTCCGACTGGTATCCCACACCGAGCTCCTTGATCGAATCAAAGTCCTCCCGAGTGAGGTAATAGCTGTCCATGAGGTCGATGACGTCCTGCACGGCATCCTTGCCCTCAATCTCCAGCCGCTTGACCAGCTGGTGCCAGAGGACAGGCAGATACTGCTGTCTGACTTCGTTGTGGTCGCCCGACGATTTGAGACGCATGTGCGAATGGATCTCGCGCACGAAGCGGTTCAGCTTGCCGTACTTGCTGTTGTTTCCGAGCCAAGTTGTAAACGCCGGCTGTTCTGTAAACGCACCAGCGATGAAGCTTGACGGCCTGATGGTGCTGAAGACGGCGTGCGTGGGCATCAAGCTCCAGTGCTGCTGCGGCCCGTGGATCATGCGGTCGACCAGGTCTCCGTCGCTGATACTTTCAGCCGCATGATCAACTAGCTCCAGGTACTTGAGATTCAGCTCCCTGGGATGGTAGCCCTTCCCGTTCAGCACCGCCGGCTTCGACCGCAGATAGTTCTCTTGAATCATCAGAAAGCTGAACTCGTGGTCGTGGAAGTAGAGTTCAATTTTGTCATTCAGCGTCGCCTTGCTGGCCGGGCTGAAGAGGCCGCCCCCAATCATTTTCGCGCAGATATCCCAGGGTTTCAGCACGACATTCTTCTCCCAGGCCTTGGTCATCGCGTTGCTCTGGTCGTAGTCCATCGTCGTCTGGTCTAGCTTGGCAGTCGACAGCATGTTGATGATTTGGCGGATGTCCCTCCCGCTACCCTCGATAAGTGCGTTGACCACCGGCGGCGGCATCTTCATGCCCTCTCTGTGGCAGATGGTCATGATTCTGGACCGGATCTGGTCCACAGTGGGGCGCTGGAACTTGATGTCAAAAGCGACGTGGTCGAAAGGCTTCATCTTGGGCAATCTGCGCTCGTTGCAGATCAAGATGAGAGGAACCTCGGTCTTCTTGCAGAACTTGGCAAGCGCGCCAACACCGCCGCGGTCACCTGCCGACATGCCGTCGACCTCGTCCATGACAAGGACGATCTTCTTCTTGGAGGCGTCGACCTTCTTGCCGTCGCCTGCAAAGTAGCCGAGCAGGGATGTATTGTTCATCACATCGCTGACTCCGTTCTCGACAAGCTTTTTGCTCCGCGTGTCACTCGCGTTACTCTCGAGGACATCGTATCCTTCCAGCTTGGCAGCCAGGTGAGCTGCTGTGGTCTTTCCAATGCCCGGAGGTCCCGAGATGATAATCGCGCGATATCCGCCCATTCCATCCGCACCCCTCTTTTGAAAGTCATACTTGCGTGACTTGGGCCAGTTACGGAGCCAAGACTGAATTCGCTCCACGTTCGCTTTGTTTCCGCAGATCTGATTGAGTTGTGTGGGGGCATATTTGGTTGTCCACAACTGGGAGAGGACCTGAGACGGTACCGGAGCTGGCGCCCCACGGGCAGCGGCAGCCTTCTTGGCAGCCTTCTCCGCTTCCGCCTTCCGGGCTTGCTCCTCTTTCTCCATGCGCGCGGCTTCCTCGCGGGCTTTTCTCTCTTCCTCCTGCTGCTTTTGCTTGGCCTTTTCTGCACCTATACCGCTGCCGCCATGAGCTGGCATGGTCTTGATGAGGTAGAAGAGGCCCTCCTCATCAATAGTCTTGATACCGTGTTCCTTGATTTTTCTGAGCTTGCTGGGGCCGGCATCGTCACCGAGAACGACAAAGTCTGTCTTGCTGCTTGGCGCGCCGGTGACCTTGCCACCATACCGTTTGACAAGGGTTTGTGCCTCCTCTCGGCTGATGGTCTTAAGGAGACCCGTGAAGACGAAGGTCTTCCCCGCTAGGCAGTTCTCCGCGCCTTCGGGGATTTCAAGAGCGCCAGCCATGGGAGGCGGCCCGGTGTTGCCGCCCCCAGCGGCAGCCTTTCGCCAATCAAACTTAACATCGGGGTCTTTTGGCGGAGCGTCAGGCGCCTGGACCGTAGGGACGCTGTCAAGAATGGCCTTAATATCGTCGGGCTCGGCCGGGGCGTCCTTCTTTGCACTGGGGGCGCGGGGTTTAGCCGCCTTCTTGGCAGGCTTGACGTCCTCTTCGTCCTCCTCCTCGCTATCGGAAGCGGGTGATTTGCGCTTTTTGCTCGGTGCAGGCTTCTTGGCGGCTCCCCTCGCGGGTTTGGTCTCCTCGTCAGATTCGGCCTTGACGGGCTTGCTAGCACGAGAAGCCACTCGCTTAGGCTTGGGAAGAAGCTCCTCATCGCTGTCCTCCTCGACATACTCGTCGTTCTTCCTCTTGTTGCGTCCCTTGACGTCCGCGGCGAATATGTCATCCCCGGCATCCTCATCATCGTCCAGGAATGCATCGTCATCATCTCGGTCGTGCTGCTTGTACGCAGTGACGGGCTTCTTTTTGGAGCCATTCTGAGTCGGCTTGGCCGATTGCGGGGCCGGTTTTGATGCAGCTGGCTTGGTTCTGGGGCTCACCCGAAGTTCGGGTCCAGGGGCTGCACGGGTCTTGGATACGGCTTTGGGCGTAGCTTGAGTAGTCTCAGGTTTCGGTTTGGACGATGCAAAGTACTTTGCGGCAGTCGTCTCCTCCCCTTTTACCTCGGTCGGCGCCCTGGATATGGTCAGGGACACAAACCGTGTGCCAGTAGCGAGCGTGTGACTTACGGCGCCTTCTTCCGCGGGGTGGTTCTAGTTGACTTCTTGGTCCTAACAGACTGTTAGAGGTCCGGTATGACCAGGGCAAAGTCATTGCGTGGGCCTACTCGACGACTTCATCCTCGTCACTATCCTCGATGACCCTGCGCCCTTCTAGAGCGGTGTTAGGAGCACAGGTCAATCGCCGTATGATGCAAGATCAGGGGCACGCACTGCCGCGGGGCTTTTTCGCCGCCTCATCTTCCTTCTTGGACGCAGGCTTTGGAGGCGGAGCACTGCCCTTGGCACTGAAGAAACTCCGAATGTCAGGCATGGCGGCGATGGGGAATGAATTGTTGTCAAGCGTTCAATAACTTGTAGACCTAGTTTCATCAAGGGAATCGTGACTCCAAGTCAATTTGTGAGGCCTGCAAGTCTCCCTCGTTCTGGACCGGCGTCGAAGTCCAGGCATGCCACGGGAGCCTGGATCGCTGGTCGTGAGACTTCGGATCGCTGACGCGCGCTGTCATTGGAAAGGCGACGCGGGCTCAACTCGATCAATTCTTGGCATCCAGGCGCGCCAAAACGTGACATGCTGCATTAGCGTGAGGACGCGGGAGAGAATTTAAGTGGGGCGTTTCTAGCCCAGCGCATCCCGAACTTTATCCGGCGCATGCCACGGGTTTCTCCGGGGTCTTTTTCAGCGCTGGAACCACAACTCGTCGAGACCCATCAAGACCGCCCAGCCAGCCAATTCGACCGCCATGAGGCCAAACGCTTCGTCGGCGCTCCGCGGTGCCTTCCAGGCACTCAGGATATCGCCCGCAACGCCCGTCCGAACTTCCCTCCCTTCGACTGCCGCTTCCCGTCCTTCGGCTCCGATCGTCTCGCCTAGTGCATCCCAACATGTCAGGTTGTTCTCGGTGACGGCGGTCCGGGCAGGGACATGGCTGGAGCCGGACCTCCCTCGCAAGAAGAAGATGATGAAGGGGCGGCCCAGGGTGCCGACGGGAGGGTCAACCAAGGGCACGACGGTGGTTTGGGGCGATTATGGTCTGCGCATGTGCGACCACCATCGCCGAATAAGCGCTGCCCAGCTCAAGCTCGCCGAGGACACCATCAAGCAGCGGCTCCGTGGCGAGAAGTACCGGCTGTATAAGAGGGTTGCTTGCAACGTTGGTGTGTTCGTCAGCGGCAACGAGGTGAGATCAAGATACCTGCTGCGGGCGTGATGAGGCAGCTGAACTAATGGGTTTGGCGCAAAGATGAGAATGGGTAAGGGCAAGGGCTCTTTCGATCATTGGGCAGCCAGAGTTGCTGTCAACCAGATCGTTTTCGAGATCAGGGGGTTGCTGCACGAGCAAGTCATCCGCGATGCCTTCCGGCTTGCGGGCAACAAGCTGCCAGGTACTGCCTCTCTCTCGCTGCGGTATTCGGCTAAGACGCTGACTGTCACGTAGGGCAATGGGAGTTTGTCAGAAAGGGCGATCCGCCTGTTGTGGGAATCACGAAGCTGGACGGAATCACATTGGAGGACCTGAAGAAGCCGTGGAAGAAACTCCCAGCACCGGAAGCCCCTGCATCGGCACCATCCAGCCCAGCGCCTCCTTCATAGCAAGCAGCGCCAATGTTGCCACCTTGATTGTATAATATGTAGACTAACACACGGTCAATCGGCTGAAAAAGGGAGCTCTGCGGTGTCTTGTCACGGGCGGTGTCTCTCGAGCTATGACGAGGAGGCTCGGGTCACTTGGCTCCATCACAACCTTCATGCAGATGTCGAGATTCTTACCAGTGGTCCCACGATTCCGGGTTGGCCACATGCTATCGAAATGGTTGGCCTGTCTGGCTCAAACATTGATTGACGCAACGCCCTCCATTGTTCTGAACCACGGTCAAGAATGGAAGGAGGAGTGCAGTCCGGAAGAGATCAAAAAAGAAGAAGGAAGGAAAAAGTAAGAACTACAGGGAAAGGAGAAAAAATGGTAAAAAGAAGGGAACGGTTTTGCCTAACTCTTACTACACCGTAAAGCTGTCCTGGATTACCGTAATTCATCGGCTGCGCTGCGCTGCCTGTGATATGGCCCGTGCACAGCTGCGTTTAATTGATCTTGGCAAGGACCAATCTCGAGCGCGTCACTCAGACGCGTCTTCTTTGGGTCCTGGCTTTCAGCCTCAAGCAAACATCTTCACAACAATCACAGCATCACAATGGCACTCATTGTGGACAAGCACCGGCCCAGATCTCTCGATGCCCTCACATACCATGAGGAGCTCTCCGAGCGATTGCGCTCACTCGTATGGCTCATTAATTGACCTTCGAAGGCTGCTGCTGACGATGATGCAGGCGCAAAGCGGCGACTTCCCCCACCTTCTTGTGTATGGCCCATCGGGTGCTGGCAAGAAGACACGGATTGTCGCGACCTTAAAAGAGCTATATGGACCCGGCGTCGAGAAGATCAAGATCGACGCACGCGTCTTTCAGACAAGCAGCAATCGCAAGCTCGAGTTCAACATCGTTGCCTCAGTCTACCACCTCGAAATTACCCCTTCAGACGTAGGCAACTACGACAGAGTAGTGATCCAAGACCTCCTCAAAGAGGTGGCGCAAACACAGCAGGTCGACCAAGCGGCGAAGCAAAGATTCAAGGTCGTGGTCATCAATGAGGCGGACCACCTCTCGCGAGATGCCCAGGCTGCGCTGCGTCGGACGATGGAGAAGTATTCGCCCAACCTGCGGTTGATTCTTCTCGCCAATTCCACAGCGAACATTATTGCGCCCATCCGATCACGTACGCTGCTCGTGCGGGTTGCGGCGCCGACACACGAAGAAATATGTGACGTGCTAGCCGCCTCGGCAAAGAAGGAGGGGTGGCCTGTAGTGAAGGGCCTGCACCAGAGGATTGCCGTAGAGAGCGGGAGGAATCTACGGAAGGCGCTGTTGATGTTTGAGGCGGTACACGCACAGAAGTAAGTGCAGCTGCCGTACACAGTAATAGCTGAACACTGGCGCTAACTCTCTCGTCAGTGAGAAAGTCACAGACAGCACACCCATACCGCCCCCAGACTGGGAGGCGCTCATTGGCCAGATCGCCAAGGAGATCATGGAGGAGCACACCCCAGCGCGGATCCTCCAGGTCCGGTCCAAACTCTACGATCTCCTAACCCACTGCATACCCGCGACAACAATCTTGCGGACCCTCACCTTCAAGCTGATCCCTCTGATTGATGATGCCCTCAAGGCAGATGTGGTCAAGTGGGCTGCCTTTTTCGAACACCGAATCAAGACAGGCACGAAGGTCATCTTCCACCTGGAGGCATTCGTGGCTAAGTTTATGAGGATATTTGAGATGTATCTTATGAGCATGGACATGTGAGGTTGACCATGCTTTACTGGGATGGGCTGGGCGTTCCGGATGGGTCCTTGGGCGCTAGGCAAGTCGGCCACAACAAACAAACTAGATCTGTCACTACCTAGCCGGAAAAGGCAGATCGGCGTCGTCTCAGCTGGCATTAGACCGAGCTCCAGATAAACACCCAATGGAGTTGGAGCATCATCGCAGGCTGCTACCACAGTAGTAATACTATACCTTTCCCTCGCCGCCAGTCTTGAAGGTGCCGGTGGGTCCGTTAATTCATGTTTTCCTTATCCTCTTCACTTCCCCTCTCATGACCTTACTTGATTTTCCCCTGTCTTCTTTCCAACTGACTACTAGGCTTACCGCTGTCCCCTTCTGGCTTGTAGTAGATACTGTACCCTAACCCTGTTGCGCAGCTTATGATCGACTCAAGCATTTGGATACTTTCAAAGAAACGATTGGCCTGTCGAGCGCCTTGTGGGGCACTGACTGCTTGCAGCTTGCAGAGTGGCTTGCATCACTGCCGTGCCGTGGGCAAGGATCAGCAATTCCTCGACCCGAAACGCGTTCGTGTCCTTTTGAGGAAGCAACACCGGCTTGGTTGGAAGCTGTTCTGCGGCGCAATTCTTGCTTGGAATACCACATCCGATTTCCAGCTTCCCGACGACGACCATCTGCCCAGTCAACGGTTGCAATTGCCAGCTCTGGCCGCTTGAGACCCGACAATTGGCGCTGCTGCTTTAGCAGCTTCGGTCCTGCGATATAGAAGAAAAGATCATATTTCCTCGGTTGAACAGGCCGGGATAGAGCTCTCAAAAATGCCCCTCAACCTCTTTCGAGTAGCCGGTACGGGTATCCCTGGGGATGACAGAGAGCAGGAGTTGGGGAAGGAAGAGACGGACTGACGTGCGTCTGCTGCGATAGGGGACTTTTCCCATCTGGCATCAATCTTCATTCTGCTGCACAAGATCGTACAGCTCAAGGTGCGCTCGCCCTTTGCCGTCTGAGACTGGTCCGTGGCGGATAACTAATACGGCGCGCAGAGCTGCTCAGGCATCTCGTTCAAATCGCAAGTCCTGTACCTTATCGTCTATGTCACACGATATCTCGGTATGCCCTTTCCCCTCCAAAACCCGCCCAACACAACAAACCGCTCCTCCCCACACCCCTGTCGCTGGCAACACGAAAGCTAACAACCGTCCTCAGACCTCCCCTGGACCTCCTCCCCCTACAACTTCATCTTCAAGATCCTCTTCATCTCCTCGCAATGCTACATCATCTACCTGATGGCGCGCGCCTACCGGCCGACCAACGACCCGAACCTCGACACCTTCCGGGTGGAGTACCTGCTGGCGTTTGCGGGCGTGCTGGCCATCCTATTCCCCGTCAAGTACACGGTGCTCGAGATCTTCTGGGCCTTCTCGATCTGGCTGGAGAGCGTCGCCATCCTGCCGCAGCTGTTCATGCTGCAGCGCACGGGCGAGGCCGAGGTCATCACGGCGCACTACCTGTTCGCGCTGGGCACGTACCGCGCCCTGTACATCCCCAACTGGATCTACCGCTACGTGACGGAGGGGCCGAGCAAGCTGGACACCATCGCGGTCGTGGCGGGCGTGCTGCAGACGGTGCTGTATAGCGATTTCTTTTGGATTTATTATACCAAGGTGGTCATCCGCGGGGAGAAGTTCAAGTTGCCTGTCTAAGGGGGCAGTGGTGGGGGGTCAGCGCGGCATGCTGTTGTAGTTCAAGGGGGCGGGGAGGCTGGGAATGCTTGGGGGGATGATAGTTACGATCAAATTCTCCTGCTTGACTGTTCAGGGGTCGGTTGCTGGGTGCGGGGTGAGAAAATGTGCGATGAACGACATGGATTGATGGGTGGATGGACGGCACAAGGTTGGTTTGAATCGGGGCGGCTTGAAAACGGCAACAAGGTTCGCAGTCAGAACCGGGTTGTGCGGAGGGGAAAAATTGGGAGATGCATGTCTGGCGTTCGGAGATACTGGTATTCTTCTGTCGAACTTCTAGGGCCCGGGTCTGGGGTCGGCACTGGGTGTGTTTGAACATCTCCGATGTATATACGGGTAGATATACCAACTTCTGTAGACACTGAGCTGACGGCTTTTTACTTAAGGGTTAGTGCACGGTGGGATTGAGTGCTAGTATCTCGGGACCGGAGCAGTTCTCTTTTGCGTCGTCTAACAAGCCGGAATATGGCTTCGGCGGCAGCGGTTGCCCGCATAGCGAGGTGACTGGCATTTGTTACACCTCAGACCGTTGCCCGAGATAGTATTAAACCAGAGAGGAGCTTGGATCTGAGACAAAAGACAACTGCGACAGGCAGAAGCAGCAGGGGCAGAACCAGGAAACCCTTTCAGTTGGTTGCCCGCTTTAAGAAAGTTGAAGACCTGGGAAGCATAAATCTGAAGTTGAGCGACGATAATGCACCCCCGGTCTATTCCGTCTCAGGGCCCCGTCCGGCCGAATTAAGGTGGTGTGTCGGGGCGGTCTGTGCACCCGGGGCACACGGGCTCCGGTGCGATCTGCGGCAGGCTCCGGGGTGTTCCTTCCTTGGCTGTGACTGGTTCCTTCGCTTCCCCAACAATCCTCCCGCCGTCACCCGTCACGACTCTGCAGGACACTGGACTTGTAAGACGGGACAACCGCTTCGGTTTTCGCGCGTCACAGAATGTGCGCAGCTAAGCTTCTAGGGGCCAGGGCACAACCTAGGGGAGGCTATACCCTGATCTTCCCGTCCCTTAATGCTAACATTTGACATCTGTCGCTGCTCGGTTGCAAGCTGTTTCCGGGACAAGGCCAGCAATGCAGCCCGGATCGACTCGAGATGACCTGGAAAGACTGGTCGGGAAAATACGATGCAAACACTGCATTTTATCCTTCCGCCCTCCGCCTCTGTTTGTTTCTCGCGTCCCTCCTGCTTCACTTTCCTCCCGTTTTGGCTAATTCGCCATCGACACCGTCCGCCTTCTGGCTGAAAGGATGATCGCCAGGCCTGCCGCCGCTCTTGCTGCTCTGCTTCGATTTTGCCGCCGGCGGTAATATTTGCGGTTTAATTCTCTCTCTTTTTCTATTTGCAATATCATGGGCAAGAAGCCGTTCATATTTCCGCGCCTTTCCCTTCTATTTTTGATATGCTCAAGCTGTGCTTGGGTGGGCAATGGGGCGGCAGCACACGAGACATGGCCCGTCCCGGCTGAGCGGAAGGGAGAACTGGGAAAAGCGGCAGGGGCCGGGCCGTTGTGGAGAAGGATAGCCGACGAAGTGGATGAGCCCTATCCCGGATCGCCGCCCGCCGAGCCGGCCCACGCCGTCCAGAACGGGTGCCGGGCCATGATCACGCCTGCTCCGTCGCTTTTCGGTCGACAAGACCAGGGGAAAATCCAGGCGCTCAGCAACCAGCTGCAACAACTCAGTGAACAATCCCGGTCCGTCAGCCAGTCGAGCCAGCAGCTCAGCCAGTCGCTGCAGCAAGCGACACAGCAGCTCAGTCAAACCCAGCAGTCACTGGCAAGTGCCCGGCTGCAGCAGAGCGCGGCCGAGTCGGCATCGCGGTCCATGTCACAAGCATCGGCAGATGCGTCACGGCGCGCGGATGAGGCCAGCGCAAGCGCCCAGCGCGCCATATCCCAGGCGATCCAGTCGGCCTCGCAGAGCGCCAGTCGTGTGCTATCCGAGAACATGGCAAGCATCACGAGCTCGATGGGTGCCAGCTTCTCGAGCGCGCTCAGGCTGGCCAGCCAGAGCGCAGCAGATGCGATGAGGTCAGCTGCAAGCGTGGCACAGAAGGCGCAGGCGGATGCGACGGCGTTGAGGGTAGGTCTAACCCAAAATCCAGTGTTAGCTGACCATACGAGATTTGCTCACCCGGCTCCAGAACGAAGCGAACAACCAAATCCAGCAAGCCCAGGGGGCCGCGCTCACGGTAACGCAGACCGCTCTGGCAGTGGTTGGGGGCATCATCGGATCCTCGCTGCTGACCGGCGTCGGATTCGTACTCGTCCTTCGTCACCGCCGCAAGAAGCGCCGGCAGCAGCTCGATGACGGCCCAAACGCAAACACAGCATACCCACAGCTCTCCGGCACCTCAAACAAGGCATATTCAGTCGCCTCCCTCAAAAAGGGCTACGCCGTCACCAGCGATGACGATGGCAGCAGTAGCACATACAGCACCGACGACGACAACAACAACGGGTTCAAGTTCCCGGCCGGCAACACCAACAGCAGCAGCGGCGACATCAAGCAACCGGTACCGGCAAGAAGCAACACGCTAACAATACCGCGGAAGAAGACCAGTCCCAGCGTAGGCGTGGGCTACGCAGTCAGCTATTACAGCCCGCGCGCCAACCCTAACACCGGCCAAAGACAGCCGTTCCAACTCGGCAACCCACCGCCTCCCCGTGCTGCAGGCACAGACACAGGCGCAGGCGGAGGGAAATTCGCTCTATTCCCTTCACGAACCAACACCACCACGTCCTCCTCCACCACCACCATGGACGGGAATAATAACGGAAATGCCGCCAGCACCAGCACCAGCGCCGGTGAGGGTGGTTCTCGTCCTCCTCCTCCTCGATCGGAGCAAGAGTCGTCGTCAGCTAGCGGGGCCGGTGTGGGGCCGGGGCAGGGGCTGGTGTCGAATGGGGCCACACCGCCGATGGCGACGCCGACGCCGACGCTGGAGAGGTGGATGAGGGATGGGACGAGTGTGAGTCCGTTTTCGACGCTGAAGCGCGCTCCTGGGCCAGCAGGGTCTGGGTTGTCTGGGTTATCTGGGTCGTCTGGGCTGCCTGGGTTGTCTGGGTTGTTGGGTGGCAGGAGGTGATGTGGTGGCAGGAACGGGATGTGGGCGGGATGCGGAGATCAGTCTTCTCTTTGGGTGAACTATGGGTCTTAATCAATACCTCTCGGATCCTGGGATCTGGGAGAAAAAGTTAGGCGGTTGTGGTAGGAGGTCGCATGCTCCGTGCCTCATGTTCTATACCCCGTTTTGTTTGACTTGTCGCATGCTACCACAAATATGCAGTTCTTCGCGACTGGTTTGGTTGAGCATCTCAATGCCTTTTCTTGACCCCTTGGTGAGATAAAAGACGTTGATTCTGATGTGCGGTGCCCTTATGTTCCACTGCTACTGGTACCACACCGATGGCAACGTCGGTACATATCGTGAAGGTACTCCGGCCCGGTTGCTACCCTCTCGGTGACACGCTGCCCGGGACCTGGAGATCGATCTAAACAGCGACTTGGCACGCGACTGGCACCCGGCTTGGCACAGACTCTTGGCATCTTAAATTTCTCGAATGTCCGTACAACTATACTAGGTACTCTAGCTGGAGATGTGATAACCACCACACAACATCTCCCAGAGGTCAAAGGCGGTAGCCGGTCGATGCTGTTTTCAAACATACCCCGACAGCACGTGTCAAATTTCTTTGAAACCTTGGCCACGTACGCTCTACCACCTGGTCGGCCCCCTGGCTCAGGGGCAGAGGGGATAGCCCTCCTCGATAGGTTGACCCGGATTTTTCATTTCAAGCCCCCAGGGCTGTGGGATCAAGCAATGGCATACACACTAAGCGCCGGCATGCCGCGTGAGCGACACAAGATACCCAGGGGAAATTTTTTTAATATGTGCTGGGGCTTACGCAATCGATGCGGCGCTATCGAGGAAGGGGGTTCGAGCTCCGGGCTGTGGGGAATTCGGGAAATGGTGACGTTTGGACGGCACCACAGGGACCAGGCCGTGAGTCGGTGCGCGAGCCGCACGGAGAGGGACAGGGAAGTGGGAGCGGGCTCGGTAATATGTCGCGTGCTTGAGGAAATGCGTGATGGCGTCCGATCAGGGCTCTGGCGAAGCTCTCACTCAGCGGCCGTCCCTGATGCGTGATGTCTTGTTATCTGCTCCGTAGCTTCGACCTCGACTTGGACTTAAAGAGGAGTTGGGGAATGCGGAGGCTGAATAAATATAGTATTTATGACGCAGGAGCAGATGAATGCCTTGAGTCTTCGGGGCTGATGGCAAGGCGATGGAGCGGCGTATCGCTGCTGGAAGACCGGATGGATCCCAGAACTATGAGGTTAAGCGCACTAAAGGCATGCTGAGGACCCCATCTCAATCATCGATAATTCCGGACAAAAGATGGAAGCAGGTCTCTTGTGCTTCCCTTCCTCGCCAGACCCGGAGAGTCCACACACTCCACCCCTGGCAGGCATGACGACTTAGACCAGCGGTTAGACAGTTAGCCCACGCCTGATACTGGCATGCCGATCCGCTCTTCGTTGTAGCTGGAGGTTACGCGGCTGCTAACCGGCATGCGGACGCACTTTGAAGCCCGAAGTCTGTGACCTCAGTCGAAGGGCCGTGTCAAATACATACCCTGGACTCCTAGCTAACGTTAGACTTGATAAGAGTGGGAGACCCTTGATTCCATACCTACCTATAGTGTCTCATACCAGCCGCACATTGCCGCTTGGCTTGGATATGCGGATGGGGTGTCTCTTCATATTTTCATCGGTCTCCATATTCTCATCTTCAACACTAGTCTCAAGACGCATATCTGCCCGGATTTCATATGTTCAGCTTCATCTCTTGCCCACTTACACGCCCACAGCCCCGTCATCTCCTCCGCGCTGGCTTCTAACGCCATCGACCGAAGCGGCCATGAGACCAACTCCGGCTCTCTTCTTCCAACCGAAGTTCCTCCTCGTCCTCACGGCGCTCCTGATCCTCTCCGCCCTCCTCAGCACGGCGGCCGTAGCCCGTAGCGGCCAGCCCATCTCATCATTCTTATCGACACAACGTCCGCAACAACAGCAACCAGGACAACAGCAGACGGCACCACAGGAGTCGTCACCACAAGAACCACCACAGCAGCAGCAGCAGCAGCAACAACAACAGCAGCAACCCGGCTCCGACCCCGACCCCGACCCCGTACCAACCGTCAACGAAGAATCTCCTCTCCCTAACCATGTCCCACCGACGACAACCCCAAAGCTCTCAACGCCCTCCAACCCCGAGTCCTCCTCGCCCAACCAGGACCAGGACGAACCCACGCTAGTCGCCCCCCCGCCCATCCCAGCCGTCGAATACAAATACTTCCACGAAGCAGGCGGCACCTACGAACTCACGCACTACGACGCGCGCTACTTCCGCGGGCTGGTCCCCTACAGCGAGCACCGCGCCATCCTGCGTCAGCTGATCCGCTCGTACCTGTCCATCTTCTCAGCCCTGGGTCTCGAGACCTGGCTCGCGCACGGCACTTTGCTCGGGTGGTGGTGGAACGGGCGGATCATGCCGTGGGACTGGGACGTGGACGCGCAGGTGTCGGGGGCGACGATGCGTGCGCTCATCGCGGCGGGGCATAACCAGAGCGTGCACGAGTGGATCGACGGGGCGGAGGAGGGGGGAAAAGGGGGGAGGTTGTACCTGCTGGATGTGAACCCGTTCAGTCTGAAGGTGGAGAGGGAGAGGGGGGATAATGTGATTGATGCGCGGTGGATTGATACCGAGACGGGCATGTTTGTCGATATCACCGTGCTGATGGAGCGGGATCCGCAGGGGCGGCCGGGCGTGGTGAGCTGTAAGAATTATCATGCGTATAAGCTGGGGGAACTGTATCCGTTGCGCGAGACCGAGTTTGAGGGGTTGCCGGCGCTGGTGCCGTGGGAGTTTGAGAGGATTTTGGTGGAGGAGTACGGGGCGAAGAGCCTTGTTGTGACGGAGTGGGAAGGGTGAGTCTTTCTTCCGTTTTCTTGGCTGTGCTGTTGTGGTTGTGTGAAAGGGGGGACAGCTGACTGCTGTGACACGCAGACATCGATGGGATCCGGAGCAGAACGAGTGGGTCAAGATCAACGCGACGGAAAGTGAGCAGGTGCTATAGATAGAAGGGTCGGGGTTGACCTTTTTGGATCGACGGCTTGGATATTGGATCTTCTTGCAGCGCACCTGCTACTACTATACACCATCTGTTCATACACGCCCGAGATAGACTCCGAGCAGACGGCGTCCAGCGAACGAGCATGGCAGTTTACCGCCATCTGATTTACCAAAACAGCGTGCACCTACCATCGACCACCGACCCGCCGAGCGCACATACCAGCACGATGCAATACCTATAAAGAAAGCCATGGCATATACCACTGCCTTCCCGGAGCACATACCATCGTAATTCAACTCGTCTATTCAAGCCGCGGCATACCCATCGAAGCCCGCCAGTGAGCTTATCCCTCACTCCCAACAACAGCACGACTAGTTCTAGTATCCAACACTACGACCTCACTGCCCTCACACAGGCAAGCCCTCCTCCATCGCCTCATCCCTCTCCAGCCTCTCCAGCCCATTACACGCGGCCCCATACACCCGCAGCGGCACCGCCACCTCAAAGCTCTCACACACCAAGTTCTCCACGCCCACCAAGACCAGCCCGCCGCGCTCATCCTTCGAGATCTCCTCCAACAGCGGATGATGCTCACCGCCACCACCAGGAGCAGCGCCGGGGGACGACAACATCCTCGACGTCCTCTTCCTCTGATCCCCTTCCCCCTCCCCATCCTCCTCCTCATCTCTCTCCAGCATCGCCTGCCCTTCTCCCCCGCCCTCCGCACCTCCCCCTCCCGCTTCCCGATACTGCCCCTGCGCTTCCCCCCTCTGCGTCTGCGCCTGCGCCTGCGTCTGCACAGGCACGACAAACTCCAACCTAACCTTCCACTCCAAACAAACCCCACTCGTAACAAACTCAGGCGTCGCCCCCACGGGTATCACAGGACTAAAAACCCACCTCCTCCCAAACAACACCGCCTCACTCCCCGTAGCCCACACCTTCCTCGTGACGCGATGCACGCTCGCCTCGGACCGCAGCGCCAAGCTCGCATCGATCCGCTCGCTCGTCTCAAGCGCCGCGTGGATCGCGTAGCAGGGGACGTGGGCACCCGCGAAATCGACGACACACGTTACGGCCTCGCCCAAACGGTAGGCCGGGCGCGTGAGCATGACCACGCCGACGCGGCGGCCGTTGCGGGCGATCTCGAAGCGGTTGGGCGACTGGGCGTTTGGGGAGGCGAGGTTGGCGCGGAGGATGGCAAGGTCGATTGCTTCTTTGGCCGTTGGCGGGGAGAGGAGGGAGGATGAGGATGATGGATGGTCGGTTAGGGAGAGGATGGAGGGGCGGCGGGAGGAGGACGGGGAGTGAGGCGTCAGGGGGGTGGTGGCGCCGGGAGTGAGGAGGGACGTGCTGGGGTTATTGTTGTGATGGTGTGGCCGAGAGAGGAGGTCGTCGACGTAGGAGAGGAAGGAGGCCATGGTGGATGACGAGGATGACGCTGATGCTGAGGAGGGCGGGGGTTTGCTGTTGTTGTTGTTGTTGTTGTTGCTGTTGGTGCTGTTGGTCTTCTGCTGGGTGTTTGTGTTGACGCTCTGCACGCGGGCCTGGTCCCGCAGCAGGATGTACGGAGACATCAGGTCGTGGCCTAGAATCTCGCCGTGGCTGTTGACGCTTCCCAGCACCCGGAAGGGGACGTCCACGGACTTGACCTGCTTCTCTCTGGTGCCGCCCGGCCGCTGCGTGCCGATGACCAGACTGTAGGATATCTTCATCGCCTTGCCGCGATGTGTCGGTGGTAGCCCCTTGGGCAGTTTGAACGAGTACTCGAATGCCCGGCTCTCGCCGGGGCCCAGCTGCAGATCGACAAACAGGATCGACTGCGGCGTGGATAGCAGAGGGATCGACTTTGAGTTTGCAATCCCGCGCATCTCCTTAATGGTGCTGAGTTCGCCCCCGCCTAGCAGCTCGCCAATGGAACTGGTGATGTTGCCCCATCCGAAGCCGCGCAGCAAGCCGCTGTCGCGCTTTGGCGTCTCCAAGCCGATGACGCCGCCTCCGTGGCCGCCGACAACGGCTTTACGCTTGACCGCCTCAAACGGTCCGATGTTGATGAGCGATCCGTCCAGGGTGAAGGACCCCTGGATCTGCGCATAGCCCATCATCAGCGACTCGGGCGGCCTGGCTGACCCCGACGAGAAGTTCGATATCCTCCTGCTGTGGGGCGAGCGCACCTGTGTCCGCAGTGGCTGCTGTGTCACATATTCCGAGGCAAGCGTCTCGGATGAGTTGTTGCTTAGCGAGTAGAACTCGCCACTACTCCTTGGTGTCCCCGCTATGCTCATGGTCGAAAGCACCCTTGCCGATGGCGCTACCCCTTGCTCATTAATAATCGGCACGGGGTCCTTCGGCCGTATAGATAGCTCGGCCGTTGTCGGGCTCGTTGGGTCTTCGTCCGCCGGCCCTCCCACCGTAGCGGGTGACGATGGCGAAGGTGACATGGGGAACCTGAACTCGGCCAGCGGGCTTGGCGTCGCGGGAGACCGCCGGGGGAACTCGGCCCTCGGCGTGTCGGGCGCCGTGACGGTGCCAGGTAGGCGGCCATTGATGCTCCTGTCAGGTGGGTATGATGCATGGAAAAGGGGCGACGACTGAGAAGTAGGGATCCTCGGGTGTGTAGCAGAACGTGGCCCGTTGAACAGTCCACCACCGCGGGGCAGAATCTGCAGACTCGACGCCCGTGCATGCCCCCTCGGCCGGTGCGGTTTGGGAGACGAGGCGCTGCTCTGGACGTCGTCGACGGTACTCAAGGAGCCAACCGAGACAATTGACACCGATCTCTTGTGGCCATGTCCTTTCCTGTTCCCGTTTCCACTGCCGTTTCCAACGTCACTTCCATTACCACTGCCGTTGCCACTGCCATTGCCATTGCTTTGGGACCGTGCACTAGCAGCAGGCGGCTGGGAGGGCCAAGACGAGACGGAGCCAGCGCGAGCACGGTATGCGACGGACGGAACGGAGAGGGAGAGGCTCGACCGGTGGCCGCGGACATTCGGGGGCGGCGCGAGGCCGGCATTGGATTTCGGGCGTAGCGATCCCGAGACGCCGCCGGTGCCGGGGTGTAAACTCGAGGACAAGGACTGTCGCGGACCGCGCTCATGTCTGGACGACGGCGGGGGAAACAGCGAAGGCGGCTTCTGGGCGGTCGGCGTGGACGGCGCCGGGCCGCGGGCTACGTTTTTGAAGGTGATTGTGCATTTGACCTCCTCGCCCGCAAAGACGACCTGCTCGTGCCAGCGCACAAAGACGCGAATGTTGCTGCTGCCACTGCTGCCACTGCTGCCGGGGCCGTCGGGCGACATCGTTCTTGGAGCAAGGGAAGGGAGACGGTGGGTTTCCAAGGGAACGGGTCGGAAACAGGGGTCGGGAATGCGTTAGACCTCCTCGCCGAGAAGGAGATGGGTCGCCAAACTCGTCAGACCGCTTGATTCAGCATTGCTGGTACGCAGCATCTTGCGGCACGACGTGCGCGATGCGTGGTGCAGGATGCGGTCGGTTCCGGTGTCTTTGCTTTCATTCGGAAGGGAGCGGCGGCAACCGTGGAATGTGGACACCAAGATCGCCCAGATCACAGGCGCCAATGAGCTCATTGGGACCCGCCGAGAAGCTTGTGCTATGATTGACCCTAACCCTAAGTAAGTTATCCCTGCAAGTTTCTAAATACGTACGAAGTTTCCCCTTTATCCCCAGGATATACTTTGGCATCTCATCAATCATAAAATCCAACATCTTCTCACACCTCTAAATATTCTCATCTACACTCATCCTCTCCTTCAAAACCCGACACGCCACCTCGGCAGCCGTAGTCCGGGCCTCCTCCCTACTGTACGCCCCCTCCGCACTACCAACACACATCCCGCCAACAAACACTCTACACCCAAACAACACCCTCTCCCCAGCACTACCACCCCCCGCATAATCACCACCACCATCATAACCATCATCATCATCCCGGACAACACCCTCAACCTGGTAAACAACCCTCTCCCGTCCCGCCAACAGCCCGAGCTCCTCCTTCGGATGCAGCAACCACACTTGATCCTGCAGTAATCTCCTCATGAGCGGGAAAATCCCGACCCTCTCCACCAGCGCCTCACACTCCCGTATCGACCCCGAATCCACCCACACAGCACCCAGCACACTCTCCAGCACATCCGAGTAAAACTTCTGCGCTTGCAGCCGGCTGAGCAGCGACCAGGGATAGTGTGTCCCCTTCCAGAGCGCGTCCAGGATCTGCGCGCGCATGGCGGCGTGCCGGAGGTGCGTGGCGCGCTGGATGGCGCCCATGTCGGGGGAGGCGTGGCGCATGAAGGACCAGAGCGGAAGGGGGGTGGAGGATTTGGTGAGGTGGATACTATTATTGGGCTCCGAGGGGGTGTCGACGTCCACGTCCATACTGTCCTGCGCGATGCTCCATTCCATGACCAGGAAGGCGAGGATGTCGGCGTTGACAAGGGCGGTGCGCAGCAGGTGGAGGGTGGAGGTTTCCAGTTTTGTTGCGTGATTGAACAGTTTCTTGACGACCACGTAGTCCAGGATGGCATCGCCCAGGAACTCGAGGCGGTCCAGCGACGCGCGGATGCCCGGGCCGGTGCACGAAGGGTGCGTCATGGCCTCGACGAGGAGGGCTTTCTTGATGAAGGTGTACCCGACCAGGGATTCGAGCGGTTGCATCGTGAGGGGCAGGGGCTCGGCGGCGGGCGCCTCGTTGTACAGGACCTCGCGGCCGTGCTCGATGCTCTTCCACTCGAACTCGGGCAGGAACAGCGCCATGCAGGCGAGCGCCTTGGGGATGCCGCCGCTGAGGTAGGACGCGGCGATCAGGGCCTCGACCACGTCGGCCAGGATCTTGGTCGACAGCTTCCTCGTCTCGGTTGTGGATGGTGGGTGCTCGAGGAGGTCCTCGACGTAGGTGGGCCGCCACTTGTGGAGCGTGAAGGCCTTGTGGCAGATGTAGCGGTCCAGGCCGAACTCGACGGCGGCGCGGAACAGCCGCGAGTTGGCGACGATCTTGTCCTTCAGCGGCGACAGATAGCCCTCCGGGTATTTCAGGTCTGGCCGGCAAAATGTCAGTGCTGTATTGTGCGAGACAGGCACCAGAGAGAGCGAAAGCTTACACTTGGCACAGCAGTTGATGGTGGCACAGAACTTGAGGATCGAATCGCCGAGGAACTCTATTCGCTCGTAGTCAGTCGGCCCTCTCGATCCGCTCGTGCTGATGGCCATGACCACGAGAGACAGGTCGGTGATGCACGTCTGTTCCAGGCGGGAGTCCAGGAGGTCTTTGGCCACGAGATGGACCTCGAGCGCATGCGTGATGGCGGGGATAAGCATGCCAACATGTGCATAGACGGCCGGGATGTTGTCGACCCGCAGCTGGCTTGCAGGCAGGACTCTGGGGTATGGCTTGCTGCTGGGGATTGCCGTGGCATTTGGGTGGAACGGCCGGAATCCGCCGGCCTTCTTGGGCCAGCTCTTGACCACGACATATGGGGCATCCTCGGGCGCCTCGTCGAAGCCCTGATAAGGCTTTCCGGCCAGATCCGCCGGAGGCTTGGAGGGCAGCCAGTCCAGGTAGAAGTACGGATGGTTCTGGTTCGTGACATCCCGGATTAGATGGGTCGATGCCACTTTGTCCATCAGCTCGACACTGATCTCCTGTGCACTCAAGTCGTCAAGACGTAGATCCCGGTCCAAACACACGAGACGGACGGGATACTGCTTCTCTTGGATCCGCCACCGGTGTCCGAACGCCATGGTGAGCAGGGTGCATGTATGGTCCGCCTGCCTGCCGACCGCCACGTCGACGTCTTCTGACATGACATTGTCCGGATCCATATGGACACGCCACGACGAGCGGTGATCCCAGTGCAGATCGAACGGTTCCATGTACGGCACCGGCACGGGGAGCACCAGCTCAAACTCGGCGCGGACTGACGTGTCGTTGCTCAGCACTGTCAGTCTCCTGCTAGAGGTCGCAGCACCGTCCCTCCACGCCTGAGCCACCAGCGGCCAGGGGTTGAACTGCTCCCTGACGGTGGCCAAGCCGGCACGCGGCTCGACGTCTCTCACCAAGTCCGTCTCCCGGATGGGCAGGAGGTGGTGGTCGACCAGCCCGGCCTCGTAGAGCTTGGAGTATGCTTGGAAGGCGGCGTCTTTGCATGCGTTGGCCTCCGAAGGCCACGCGTAGAGACTCTCGAAGCATCGCAACTCCGGGGCCAGCGACACCGGCAAGTGCACGGTGGCCTTCCGAAGTGCCGGCTGGCGAGCGTCCACGGGTCTCCCTTCCAGGTCGTGGACGACGTAAAAGGGGCTCCAGTCAACGAACTTCCGCGTCGAGAGCTTGGCGCAGAAGTGCTCGAGATGCTGCTTGGCGTCGTGGATGGTGATCTGCGCGCCGGTCTCGGCGTCTCGCAGCACCGGGTAGTCTAGTACTTCGCTGTTCTCGATCTGTTCCAGACCCGCAATCTCTCGCATGTCGTCTTCATATTTGCGCTTCATGTCCCGCTCCAGATCCTCCCAGGAGCGAGCGGCTTGGTCCGACTCGTCTTCGACAAGGATGTACAGCTGGGACGCCGACATGCGCGCTCGGCCCCGACGTTGGATGAAGGACCCGAGGCGCTTCGGCTCGTCGAAGCAGACGACCAGATTGCACGCCGGCACGTCGATCCCCTCCTCGAGCACGCTCGTCGCCACCACGAGGTTCGTTGTCCCCTTGCGGAACGCGTGGAGCGAGAGGAGATAGTCCTTGTGACTCAGGTCCAGGAAATCCTGTCGCCGCCCCGGAATCTTCGAGGTCCCAACCATGGACCCAACTCGATAGCGGTTCCTTGTCCTGGGATGGATGGACAGGATATGCGCCAGCACGGCGACAGTCGCTCTCTCTTTGACAAAGACGATTCCGACTGGATTCCCCTGGTAAGACTCGAGGATGCCGAGCAAGGCTCGTACCTTGGGAGAAAGAGCGGCGGGTGTTCCGGGCGGCGGCTGTGCATCCACATTCTTGAAGGCCTCGGCGAGGTACATCCGTTCTCGGTCCATCAAATTGTCGTTTGCCTGTTTTTTAGTAGTACCTGGATCGTGGAGAAAGGCAGAAATGACCCTGTGAATATAGTAATCCGCGGCCCATGGTCCAAGACTTCTGCACATTTCGGAAGCCCTGACGTGGAAGGACTTCATTTGCGCCTGGCAGTAGGTATTCCTCGTCCTCACGACCTCGGCAAGCTTTGCCTGATTCCGGACTGTGCTGTTGGCAGCTAGATGCAAGACGTACGGGTCGCGTGTGAAGTCGAGTCCAAGGAAGGCCTTCTTGAGTCTCGCCAAGTTTGGGGTGGTCTGGTCAGCGCCTTCAGGGTTGGGTATGTCTCCGTACGAAACGGTCACCAGCTGGGGGCGGTTGACCTGCGCCATCAGCTCGTCCCGGTGCTTACTCGGCGTCTTGCAGACGGCGTCCATGGTCCGCTCCAGTTCTTCGAGTTCGTTCAGGTCAGATCCGACCAGCGGGCTCGCAGTGAGTCCCAGGATGTGTGGAATCGGAAGACCTTTAGCCTTGTTGGGGGCATAGTGCTCCCTCATCAGCCTCGCCACGGAGCTGTCTTTACGCGCGTTGTGCACTACCGAGATGTCAGCAACGAGGCATTTCGGGAGTTTGAGTAGGAACGAGTTGCGCACCTTCGTCGACTACAATCAGACAGAGAGACGAGAGTGGGACAAAAGCATGGGACACGGCATCGAACAAGATCTGATACGTGGACACGACGATGCGGGTGTTGAGGAGGACCGCGTCCCACACGGCCTTGGTCGACCACGCATCTACGTTGTCTGATCCAACAATCAATTTGGATTGAACGCCTGGAGTCTGGGCCCGGATCGCTTCGAACTGTTGCTCAGCGAGAGCCACGGTGTGGGCTAAGAACCAAGCGATCTGAGGGCCATGTCAGTGGGTCCGTCAGGGAAACTGTGCGTTTGACGGGCCGTAACCGACCTTGTCGCTCCGTTCAAGCTCTATCTTGATACGAAGTATTGCACTGACGCCATCCGTCAGCAGAGTCTGTGTTGGTTCTTCATTGGCGCACTTACACTTGAGTCTTCCCACTCCCCGTGTCCATCTTCGTTCCATGAATCAGCGGGATACATCTACCTCGGTCTCCAAGTCCAGCATACCGCGACGATCATGTTCTGCTTCAGGCTCTCCTCGAGCATCTCGAGCTGGTACGCCCTCGCCGTCATGGTTACTATCGTTGGGGGTTCTTGTTCGGGAGTGCTGCTTGGGCTGGCCCGGGTGCCGGATTCCACGTCGGATAAGACCTGGTCGCTGCCGGATGAGAGGATGGTGTCTGATTCATCTTGAGGTCCATGGGTGCTTAAGCCGGGCGGAATTAAGGAGGCTCCCGACGGCTCGTCGTCCAGCTCCGAGGAGCTCGAGCTGCCGTAGTCGGACGCCATCGTCGTCATCCGGCCAGCCCTGGTTGAGAAAAAGCCGGTGTCAGCGAGGCCACGAGGAGGGTTGCGTGGCTAGGCGGGGTGTGTCAACAATGACTCGGTTCTGAGACAATATAACTGTTCAATGACTATGACGCGGCTCGATCCTGCTTTGGCGATGACATGGTAGATGGATATTTGGGCCCGCAGATGTAGGATGAAGAATGAAGGAGGACATTCAGAGCATTTGACATTTCGCTGTTGAGACTGGCATATATGCTGTTGTTGCGCCTCTCGCCCATTGGCCACTGATTAGATTTAGAGTAAATAGGTACCTTAGTTTTGACAATTCAGTCGGTCGATGGCCGGCATGATGTGGCACACAAGGCTGCCTCCGTGAAGCCTCAAGAGGCACCAGATGCAATGAGGCCCACACCACCCTCACTGTAATACAAGAGGCTACCATTCGCTGTAGCCCTGCCTCGCATAGGCTCTCAGTTTCCTTGTGCCATGCACCTGTGTCTCATGGTGTGCAACTGAAAAGTGAAAATTTGAACAAGGATGGCGTGGAACCGCGAGTTACGCATCATGCTGCAGAGTTCTTGCCTGGATCTCGTGATGTATTCCATGTTTGTCACGTCCCGCCCGGAGACTCCGCCGAGCTTCGGTGCTGGGCACGGGGTTACAGTGAGCGGTGTTACGGCGGTTTTGGCGGCTTGCAAGTGTCGGTCTCAGCCAAGACTTGCGTGCATCTCGTGCAGAGCCCGGGCTAGGTCACCTCCATTGACTCGTCACCGTTCCCATCAGCACCTTCCTTTTCAGGCTCATGTCATAAGAGGGAGTCGCCTTTTTTTAAGGTTTCTAGGTTTTTAGCAACGCCGGCGTTGCGGGTTGACGTTAGCACTTGGCCGGAAGGGGAAAAACCTCTCGCAGTGGTCATGGTGTTGTACGCAACCGGCTTCAATGCCTGGAACCAATTGCAGGTTGAAGAGAATTCAAGTGTCGACGACCCAGATGACATCTCATCCTTCACTTGCGTGTCACGGAATGACGCCATTGAGACTGTTCTTCCATTCTTCTCATACACTCGAGGTGAGTGAGTCATGGCGTTGCACCACCCATGAGTGAGATGGATCTCCTTCACTGATCAGACAGTCATGTCGATGCTCACATGTAAGTTCAGTTACCTCAGAGGGCGGCGGGTGCCGGATAGCCGGCATGGTGCCAAAAGACCATGAGAAATTACGAGCAACAAACAAAAGGGCCTATACAAGCTTCGTTGAAGCATCCAACGGTGTCGTCGTCGGTAAGCCATTGACCACTGTCATCAATTCATGGGCCCCTTTTCGTGCACTTACACCACCATCCCCCGTCCAGTCCGCGACAACGGAACCCTCCACCAATACGCATCCATACGCAACCTCCTCTCCAACAGCCCTTCCCACACCTTCCCCAACTTCCCCGACATAACCCAACTCGTCGCGTACGAAACCGGCTTCGCAGCGCTCTCATCCACAGGCCAAGTCTGGACATGGGGTGATGAGCGCTATGCAGCCTGCCTCGGCAGGGAGCCATCTGACGACAGGTACATACATCAATAACAGTACACCCAAACCCAGTACAACCTCATCGACGCACTAACATCTGGACAAACATACGTAGTCCCGCAGACACACCCGGCCTCGTCCCCGATCTCGAGGACCTCCCCACGGGACCCGTGATCAAGCTGGTAGCAGGCGGGTACGTCCTGGCCGCTCTCACAGCAGGGAACGACCTCTACTGCTGGGGCCACGCAGGGCGGTCGCCCATCCTCCATGATCTGTCAGACACCCCGAGTCCGGTGGTCATAGACGACAAGGACATCGTCGACGTGGCGGTTGGGGACGCGCACATGCTAGCTCTGACCGCGGACGGGGAGGTGTACGTGACCGGGGACAACGCCAACGGGCAGCTTGGCCTGCCAGGAGTAAGGTCAACTACCACCTGGACGCGAATAGACTTGGGGTCTGTACTGGATGCGGAAGAAGCTGTTGTCACGGGCCTGGTAGCCGGGCCGAGAAACTCCTTCTTGATCGTTCGGAAACAGCCCGACTAGAGCAAAAAAGGGGGTAGCCCAGTCCGCGCGGCTGATCTCTATCGCCTTTCGTGTTCCTGCCGTCTAGTGTACAATGAAAGTTTGCCTGCCAAGAGAGGAACCCGCCGCCACCAAAGACCGCTTCCCATGATCATTCATTCCATCCCATCCCAACGCCGGCTTCCCGGAATCATAGATTCGTGAGGTAGTCCTCGATCTCTTGCGGCGTGAGCTTCCGGAAGCGGGGACCCACCGCGCCCTCGACGCCCTCGACGCCGAGGAGGTGGTCTGCGGGGGGTCCAACAATGCCTGGAAGAGTTAGCGCACGCCAAAGTCAGAGTAGGAAGAAGTAGTTGAGAAAAAGAACCAACCAATCTCAATCGTCTCCCCGTTCATCTCCCCCTCGATCGTCTCCTTGAGCGTCAGCAGCGCGATATGCACCGCATCCTCCAGCTCCAGCCCCTCCGTGTACCGCTTCTCCAGAAAGGTCTTGGCCGTCGTCGCGCTCTTCCCAATAGCCGTCGCCTTCCAGGGGAAATAACTCCCGCTCGGATCGACCTGATAGAGCATGGGACCACCCTTCAGAATCCCACCCGTCTTCCCGCCCACTTTCTTCTTCTCCTCCCCTTCCCCTTCCTCTCTACTCTGCAGCTGCTCATCCTCCTCCGGCAGGATCCCCTCGTCCCACCCGGCAATCAGCAGGCTCACGCCGTAGGGGCGCACGCCGCCGGACTGGGTCGCTTCCTGCATGACGCGCGCCACGTCCTGCACCAGGATGCGCGTCGGCGGGTACTCGTTGTAGATGCGCTTGTAGCCCGTGTGCGACACCTTGCGCGCCCGGTCCACCAGCACGCGGTAGTCGGGCCCCATGCCGCTGTACACCATGCCGATGTTGGGCGTGATGAGGCTGATCTTGGACAGGGAGGACGGGTCGGCGAGCGGGGAGGAGGATTTCTTTTCCGTGGCTAGGACGATGCCGTTTGTTGCTGTTTGTTCCCGAGGAAAGAGGGGTGAGGTTAGTTGTCGGTGATGGTGCTGGTGATGGGTTAGGTGGTGAGGGGAGGGGACCAACCCTTGATGCCTAGGGCTGTTACGCCTTGGTTGACGGCGTTGAGGGCATATTCTGTTAGGACTGTTAGAATGGAATGCCCGCTCTGGGTGGCTGCGAGTTGTTGCGCGCTGTCAGGCTGGCGACGGAGGACTGACCGATCTGGACCAGCTTGCCGCTGCCGGGTTGTTAGCATCATCGTTTACACTGCAGCCTGGGCGATCGAATTACCTCGGCGAGAATGTTGTGAGAGAGAAGGAGTATCTATCCGCCATTGTGCCGGTTTGGAGAGTTAAGGAGGTTTGCCGACGTAAATGAAATATGTCTTTTGTTCGTGGTCTGTTTCCCAAGTCGGCGTCGCAGAGGTCAAAGGCTGTTGCTAGTGTTCGCAAAGACAACCCAGGCACGGCGATGTTGCGCGTCGATGGCAGCACCTCAGCCTGAGAGCTTGGGCCAGCAAGGCGGCGGGCCGGAGCTGCTGATTGGCTGGGTTACCGACCTGTTGTGGGGTCTGGCTCCAACATCTACTCCACCACGGGGCTAACTGCAAGGGAAAGCGGCCATGAGAAGAAAAAAGGTCACCGCTCTTGAGGTTCCATCAACTCTTGCTAAGATCTCTCCGACAGTTTGTGATGGAGGCTTGCCAGATTCTTCCTTTGACAGGAGTCACAATGGTAAGCATGAACATTCTTTGTGAAAGATCCGGGGGTGATTAGAACGCCCAGGGCGGCTCACGGTAATTCCGATTGCCCGAACCGGTTGGCGTGGCTTGGAACACTTGTCCCTTCGGTGGCTTTCGATCTCACAAGCTTTCAAACAAAGACATGACCATCAACTTAAGTTCTGCCGCTTCGCTCTACGGGATGTCTTAATCTTATCCCACTCAACGCAGTGAAACCTGCAATATGGCCTCCAGCTCTTTTCAGTCACAGTGGGCTTGGCCCTCGGGGATGGATTCGCAGAATAATGGCGGTAGCAGTGGCGGACCACGCGGCAGTGCCGGCGCCTCAGAAGCTTCGTCGCAAGGACCCACGCCTACACAGAAGCAGCGGCATTACAAGCCACGGACCTGCCGCATCTGCCTGGAGGTTGTCAATCCCACCACGGAGCTGGATGATTCACTTGCCGGCCGACTCTTCTCATCCAAGGCTCGCGTGTACTACGTATCCGAGGACCCGGAGCTTGGCCGGCTAATCAGCCCCTGCAAATGCAAGGGCTCTCAACGATACGTCCATGAAGGATGCCTACGGGCATGGAGGAACGCGGCGCCATTGTCGGATCGGAACTACTGGCGGTGCCCGACCTGCCACTTCGAGTACCGGCTTCAGCGCCTGCGCTGGGGCCGGTGGATTTCCAGCAAGCTTCTCAGGGGCGTTCTGACCTTCCTCATCATGGTGGCCACCATCTTCGTTCTCGGGTTCATTGCCGATCCCATCATCAACTTCTGGGTCGACCCATTTGGCACCGTTGCTGAGACCCTTCTCACGGGCCTCGAGTTCGACGACCCGCTGGTGGTCGATGATGAACCGGCGGGCTGGTCGGCTCACTTCATGAAAGGGTTCCTTTCTCTAGGGCTTCTCGGCTTCCTCAAGACTATGTTCGTCATGTCGCCGTGGAATTGGTTCAATATCCGGATCGGCGGGGGCGGCCGCAGGCGTGGCACGGGGAGGGACAGGATGGAGCAGATCAACTGGGCGCTTGTGATCATCGGGGTGGTCACATTCTTGGGGGTAAGCAGGCTCCGTTTACAAAACACTGACAGCGAACTAACTCCGGGGACAGGCAACTTGGAAGTTTGTCAACCACCTCACCGCCAAAACTCTCGAGAAGGCGAGTGATCGTGTTGTCGATGTCCAGGAGGACACTCCGGATGACGACGAAGAGGACGAGGCCCCGGAAGGCGGGGCAGCGCCTCAAGAGTCGAGAAAGGATAGGTAGTATGAGCGATGCGCCTCACAGTGTACTGATAGCCATCATATCCAATATCCACACATCCGACTCGATGCTGCCGTGAGTGGAGTGCTCGCCTATCCCTGCTCCCCATCACATCCTCACTGCACACTCTTAAGTTGTCACAGCTTCGCCTCCGTGCCGTGCCGACTAGTCTGTGTGCAGAGATGAAGCTTCGTTGCCGCCCTGGGAACCTGGCGTCTTGCCTTGTTCCCGTCGTGGTCTGGCGCGAATGCGTTAACCGTGCCTGCAATCAAGGGTTCTTCGGGGCTCTCAAGCTATTTCTGCTTCCTGGGTGCTATCTGCCACTTCTAAAGCGGGTTGCTGAAGGCCTAGGTTAATACAGATATAAATGCTCATAGGGTTGGGCCAATCACCTGTGTTGGTCTCCCTTCTGCAACAAGCTGTTCACTACTTAGTCGATAACGATGTGTTTCCAAAAGTACCCCATTATCTCCATGTTGGATGGTGGGCAAGGGGGCCTGGGTAGGCGATTGGAGCCAGAGGTCCGGGTTTCAGTGCGAGTCGGTCAATGATAAGGTCAAGGTATATATAGGAGGTCCACATTCCACATCGTCAACGGCCTTCAGGGCATAGTTCCCCATGAGTTCCCTTCGTGGTTGAGCGGTAGTGGGAGGAGGGCCGTGGCTCCTGTCCAGCTCCCTGGTGCAGCGAGAGGTCGCGGGTTCGAGCATCACAGATGTAGTCGGGTAGCTTTTTGATTCCACTTCCTCTCGTGCTTTTTCTTTCCCTTATCTCCTTCTCACCTTTGTTTCCTCCATGCAATATTCTGTCTCTAGGTGGAAGACGAGGTGAAGTTATATCGAGGCGTTGCAAGGCTTCATCATTGTAGAATCAGGGTTAGGGCTACTGATGTAATCCTTACAAAGGCTTATCAGAAACCCCTGCTTATCGTCATCTCTTCTGCTAGAATGCGCTGTTGCAACGTTTGAGAAGGCAGCATCTTGCGATGATTTTACTCTGATCTGGGTACCGCAAAGATCAATCCCTCTGCCGTGTACATTGCGCTTGTAGCACGGGGACGACTCTGTTGTACGAGCCCTCCCAATTTTGCCAATGTCTTGATGCGGACCTACCTGCAACCCAAACGCAAACTCTCCAGGACATGATCCCTGATAACGATTCACCCAACCTGCAACGCCGTCTCCTTAGCTGATCAGCGTCGCGTTGACTGTTTTACCGTTCGATTCAAGTACCCAATTTTGAAGAGCATCGGCGAAAGGACCTAATTCACGACGTTCCCTCCCCCGCACATCCGACGGTGCCCTCGTCGCTCCATCCCATTCGACATCGGCCGCTCCCAACCCGGAATCCCCCCGGCGCATTGGTCTCGTTCTAGGCCTAGGGATCACTCCCCGGGCCTCCCGCTGCCCGCGATGCACTTCGCACTCCCCCCACGAAAGACGTCTCATCCTCCGCCATATCTGCCGCGCTCGACGCGGCTGCCGGGACTGCGAAAAACCCGCCTCAAGCTCATCGCGCTTGCGGGTCTCGCCTTCCTCGCTCTCATATACCTCATCACTCGACCGAGTAGCAGCCGGCGTGCTGCGCCCGTGCAGCGAGTTCCCAGGGGCAACCCGCCTGTCGTTCTGGTCACGGTGCTAGACCACAGCAAATATACCAAGACATATCTGGATGCGGTCAAGGAGAACAGGAGGCAATATGCCGAGAAGCATGGTATGACGGTGATGAGGCGAATTACATGGCGACAGGGCCTAACAGGTTTTGGCACACACAGGGTACCAAACGCTCATCGCAAAAGTAGGCGACTACGACCTCAAAGGCGCGCCTTTCTCCTGGACAGCCGTCCCGGCCATGCGCCACGCGCTAAGCAAGTATCCCGAATGCCACTACGTCTGGTACCTCGATGCCAACAGCTTCATCATGAACCCGAAGTTGAAGGTTGAGGAGCACATCATGCAGTCGTCCAGGCTGGACGAGCTCATGAAAAAGGACTTCCCCGTCGTCCCGCCGGATAGCATCATTAAGACTTTCAGCCATCTCAAGGGGCAGGACGTGGACTTCGTTATCACGCAGGACAAGGAGGGGCTGTCGCCGGGGAGCATCATCCTTCGCAACGGCGACTGGGCCAAGTTCTTCCTGGAGACATGGTTTGACCCGCTGTATCGGAGCTACAACTTCCAGAAAGCCGAGAAGCATGCTCTGGTAAGTTCAAAAAAGAACCGGCGAGCCCGGAAAACGAAACGGCGCGTTTCTAATCCGTGGCGTAGGAACATATCGTGCAATGGCACCCAACCATCCTCGCGCGGATGGCCATTGTCGACCAGCGCCTCATGAACGCCTACAACAAGGGCGCCAAGGAAGCCCTGTACCAGAACGGGGACCTGGCGGTTAGGTTCCCTGATTGCGAGGAGTCCGGGGCAGAGGCATGCGAGACCGAGACCGAGTCGTTTGTGCAGGCATGGCGAAGGCTCTTTGAGATCTCATAATGAATAAGGAACACATGAACATGATCGATCAGGGCACTCTCACATCAGGCCCCGCAACTCCCGGACTCTCGGGCTCGGACCTGGGTTCGACCTTAGGCTTGGTCTAGGGCTCGGACTTGGGCTTACTTTGGAACGTCGGGGGTGGCATCCTCAAACTAGGGGGCGTCAGGCTTTTTGGCGTTTTGGCGTGCATGAGATGGTGACCTTGGGCCCTCTACCGTCACAGGGCATTGGTCAGAATAAACATGTGCAGGAAGGCACCAGGAGTTGCTGCTTGCTAATGAGGGCACGGGCCGTGGGCGACGTCGTGATATTGCTGTGACTTGACCGTTGAGCATCTGGATTTGACCGCCCATCATGGCGTCCGGATGTGAGTCAAGCACGAAACATTCATATGTAGCATGTCTAGACACCTTCAAGGCATTGGCTGTGTCATTGCCTGTGGTTTCAATTTGCTCAATTCATTTCTGCGAAGCAACTTATAGAAGCTGCCAATCCGAGCTCCCAAAACGGTATAAGCCGAGGATGCCAATGCTGCCACACCCCAGGGCTGTGATATGAGATGCATCTATGGTATACCCTTCCCCGAAGTTGGTGCTGTCAATGAGGCGACGTTGACTTCCAAAATAGGCTCTATCACCTTTGATCGAGTGATATAAAGTTGCATTGGTACAAAGCAGTTCCAGCCGGTATCACTCCTCAGCATGTGATAGCTCGGGTACCGGCATTGGTGGGGCAGAGACATGCATTTTTACGGGCCTGCTCCCACGAACCGGACCCCGCGGCGCGCCGGGGGTGTGATGTAAAAGGCCGGGTGGCCCCCTGTCGCGAAGCGAGTGCGTAAAGCCGAGCTTCAAGCAGTCCGAAGCTTTCAACTGCGTCTCTGTCCCGCGACTTCCGAATTAAGTCTCAATCTTTTCCATGTTCAGTTCTTGTTGATCTTGACGCCGTCAAGTTCGTCAGCAACGGCTGACAACTGCAAAGATGCCGGGAACGTCGCGCATGCCCGTCAGCCTGAGAGAGAGCTTCAACAATGTCCGGAAGAGGTCGCGGGTGACTCGGGGCAACCCGTTGGAGATGCTCAACTTGGATCTGTCAGTGGCTATCCTTTGACCCCTTTGCTTACTGTAGAATACCCTTCCCGGGCGGATAGCTTCTGGCTTCCCGTCCCTCCAACCTGGCAGCCAGAGAATTGCCGAATACAGCCCCCAACCTTATGCCAAGCCATTCTTGGATATCAGAACCGGAAGAACGCGACTAACACGGCGCCATGAACTAGAGTCCGCAACATCGTCTTCTTCCTCTTCGTCTTGCGCTGGACCCGCCGCGCGCTCTGGAAGCTAAAGGGCCGGGGTCTGTTGGGTACGCTCGCCGAGGTCTATGCCGATGTGCGCCGTGTCCTGTATGGGTGGTTCCTCAGGATGCCCGGTGTGCGCACCAAGGTGCGCAAACAGGTCGATGAGGCGATCTCCCAGATTCAGTCCAAGCTAGTGCCAGCGAACATGACGCGGTACCTGACTCTACCCAAGGAGGGATGGGCCGAGGACGCCGTGCGCACGGAGCTGGAGGCGCTGGCCAGCATGGACCACACCCGATGGGAGGACGGATACGTTTCGGGCGCGGTGTACCACGGCGAGGATGACCTGCTGAAACTGCAGACTGAGGCGTACGGCAAGTTCACGGTGGCGAATCCGATCCATCCGGATGTGTTCCCTGGTGTGAGGAAGATGGAGGCCGAGGTGGTCGCCATGGTGTTGAATCTGTTCAATGCGCCGCCCGGTGCTGCGGGAGTCAGCACGAGTGGTGGAACGGAGAGTATTCTGATGGCTTGTCTGAGTGCGAGACAGAAGGCCTACGTCGAGCGGGGTGTTACTGAGCCGGAGATGTAAACAACCTTTTTATGCCCCTGACATCTCAGATCTCCTGCTAACAAAACACCCCTAGGATCCTGCCCGAAACGGCGCACACAGCCTTCCGTAAGGCCGGCGAGTATTTCAAGATCAAGATCCACCTTGTCGCGTGTCCCGCACCAAACTACCAAGTTGACATCCGCCGCGTGGCCCGCCTCATCAACAGCAACACCATCCTCCTCGTCGGCTCCGCGCCCAACTTCCCGCACGGCATCATCGACGACATCTCGGCGCTCTCCAAACTGGCCCTCAAAAAGCGCATCCCGCTGCACGTAGACTGCTGCCTCGGCTCCTTCCTCGTCCCCTTCCTCGACAAAGCCGGCTTCGAGACCGTGCTCTTCGACTTCCGCCTCAAGGGCGTCACCTCCATCTCCTGCGACACGCACAAGTACGGCTTCGCGCCCAAGGGCAACAGCACCGTGCTCTACCGCACCCAAGCGCTGCGCACCTACCAGTACTTCGTGGACCCGTCCTGGTCCGGCGGCGTGTACGCGTCCCCGGGAATCGCCGGCTCGCGGCCCGGCGCCCTGATCGCCGCCTGCTGGGCCTCGCTGGTATCCGTAGGCGAAGCGGGCTACCTCGCCTCGTGCGCCCAGATCGTCGGCTCGACCAAGAAGCTGCTGCACCACATCCAGACGCACCCGACCCTGTCCGCGGAGCTCGAGATCCTGGGCAACCCGCTGGTGAGCGTGCTCGCGTTCCGGGCCAAGGCGCTGAACATCTACGACATCGCCGACGGCATGAGCGCGCGCGGGTGGCACCTCAACGCGCTTCAGAACCCGCCGGCCATGCACGTGGCCATGACGCTGCCGCTGGCCAAGGTGTGGGAGCGGCTGGCGGCGGATCTGGAGGCGGTCGTCGAGGCGGAGCGGGAAAAGGAGCGAGTGCGCTTGGTGGAGGGGAAGAAGGCGCGGGGAGGGGCGGACACGGGCGGGGAGACGGCGGCGCTGTATGGCGTCGCGGGCAGCCTGCCGAATAAGAGCGTCGTGGTGGACTTGGCGACGGGGTTCTTGGATTTGTTGTATAAGGCGTAGGGGTTTCTCATTGAAGTCTCGTATTATGATTAGATTTGGTTAGGGTGCTGATGGGGTGGCTGCGGTTCTCTTGCATCGGTGCATAGAAAGAAAAGGGTGGTTGGACTCGTAAAGGGGTTGTTTGCAGGTCAAGACACTGCCCGATTCTGTATAACAACGGGATGCACAATCCATGCGTACAAACCGCTCCGGTACACATAAACAGCTGCCTACATGCATTGCATGATATCTAACCTCAATTCCTTCCCTGGCTTCCTCATCCCTCCTCCCTCCGCGTCACTTTGACCGTTTCCATATGTTCTACTTCGTAAATACAGTCCAATCCACGCGACCGAGCTAATTATTTTGTGTGTGCGGCAGTGGTACTTCATAGACAGATAGCCTACCCTCCGATCCGAAGTGATGGTGTGAGAGAAGGCCCTTTCATTTCCCTATCCTATAACGAGCGCCGGTTTCCTATGCAATAACACAATGACTTCGTTTGGAACGTTTCAGGCTCTGCGGGTGTGTGAGGAGCCCAGCAACCGTGAACATCAGCTCATCCAGGCGGAACAAAACAAGGGGTAGGTCTCAGGTAGCCAGAGATTCCCCACTCAGGCCCGCCACATCATACCGAAACGTCAAGAAATCTCTTCAAAGCTCGCGGTCGCTCCCTCGAATGGGCTGATATTGTCCCTGGTCAACGGCCGACGCCGACGCCGGGTTGACCGTGGCTTCCACGTCGCCAACCTGTCTCCGCTCGGTGACCTCCAGCGGGGCCGGGTTCTTGAGGCGCTTGCGCAACAGGTATCGCATAGGCAGCGTCAATCCTCGGGGCGACGAGGATGAACCAGTCCCCCTCATGACGGCGTATTCCTATTGCAGAGGCTCCGACGAGCTCGACAGACGATTCAGGTGCAGGTAGACGTCTGTCCCGTAGCTGTGCGAGGAGGGTCAGCATGGAACAAGCGTATTGGGGAAGAGGGTATAAGGAAGCAGACTTACCCCTCCATGCTGATTAACTTCAGGTCGCCACCGAAATACCTCGCGTATAGTCGCGATATCGGCAGGCCGTAGCCGAAGCCGGCCATGGGCGCCTTGAAATCGCTTTTGTCAAAGTCCGGGTCAAGATTCGGCGTCCGGTCGACGGTGGTGTACATGTAGGTCCAAACAAGCGGGATGGCGCTGCGCGGAATGCCACCGCCCTCGTCTGAGATCTTGATAGTGATATCCTCCTTGCCCTCCGCCACGATCACTTTGGTGACTGGGAACTCCTGCTTGTCCTGGCCATGGGTTTCCACGACGGCGCGCAGCGAGTTCTTCAGCGTCTCGAAGAGCATGTGCGACAGGTGGCCCGGCACATACATGAAGTTGAGGTTCGGGTCGCACACGAGTTGGATCTTAGGCGCTTCAAACAAACCGTAGTGATCCTCACACACGAAACGTGCGTTCTCGATGGCCTCCTGAGCCAGGTCTTTGACGTACGTTTTGGTGCAGATGATGCCGACATATGACGGGTCCCGGTAGTGGCTTTGGTCCGTCAACGCAATGTGCTGGCCTATCAGCATTCGTATGCCAATGCGCGACATGTAAAACCGGTCGAGGAACGACTGTATGTTGTTGTCGATCAGCATCCGTTGTCGCCTGCGTTTCCACTCGAGGATGCCCTGCGCCATGGTGGTGACAACACTGTCGTGCCTCCTTTTGATGCGATGCAGCGCCTGCGCAAATTTCTGATTGTACAGTTGTAGTTCAGGCGGCCAATCGCCTGTGTCGTCTACCATGGCGAAGTACCTCCGCGTTGCAGGGAACCTGCCCTTGGCCCAGCCGTTGTTATTGCCGTTCCACGACGTGTATTGTCCCTCCTCGATGCTCGGGTTCGGTGTCGCCTCGCTCAGCCACGAGTTGCTTCTACCTGCCGTCTTCGCTGGTCTCATCAATCTCTCCCGTACATCTTTGGGAAGCTCTGGTCTGGGGAAAGTGGTGAGTTCCTGGACAGGGGTCTTGGTGAGTCATCTGCTTCGGGCGCCAGGAATCTCTCCAGGAGAGAGTGCGTACCTCAAACGACTGCGCATACCAGTCCGCCACCTTCTTCACCGACGGCATCTCATTGAGTCCGTCGGGGAGAGTTTCGAGCTCTTGGACACGGTGGGCAAGTCGGATGGGGAGTTCCTCGGCGAGGAACTGCGAGGCGCGGAATAAGGTGCCTGCGAAGAACGTCAGTACGGAGCGCCTAAGAGAGGACTTGGTAGCCGCTCACCAGTCGACGGCTTCTCGCCGAACTGGACCATCTGGCGCAGGCTTACACCGGTGGCCGGAAAGCTTGCATAGTGCCGGATGGTGTCCATCAGCTTCTCGCTCCTCTTCCACGACATATTGGCGGCTCAGGCTTCGCCAATTGGACTCCGTGGATGGTGCTGTGGTCGTGTAGCGTGCAGCATGAGGACAGGGAGGTTGGTCCCGTGGCGTGATAGATGTTGTGAGGAAGGTGACTTGAGCAATGTAAGCGTAGCGGGCTTTCGGTAGGCGTGGAGTCGAAATGGAGTCAGCTATGCCGAGGCAAACGGATCCGACCGCTCTCAATGACGCAACCGGGATGCCGAATGCAGTACAGAGTAACTACAGGCAAGAGTTAGGTTAACAGCGACGCCAATTGCGCGCGAACATCAACGACCTCGTCGGCATCGAGAATGGTGGTCCGTTGAGTTGGGGGAAGAAGAGAGCTGTAGGGCGGGGCCGGGAAAGTTTAAGGTACCTTACTCTCGTAAGGTAAGACTCTTGGAGATGCGTCAGAAGCTCGTGCGCTTTTTCCGGGTCATGCCGCTGGAGCTTGGAGCCCAGAGTTGTCTGCGGTGACTCGATAGCCCCGCCTGCCCGTGCCCCCTCGCTAGCTGCATCTGTTCAGACAAAACGGGTGCCGCCCGGCTGGGGGTAGCGACCATTCAGCGGCTTTGCAAATGGGCGGTGGCGTCTGTACCCCACCGTTTCCATGTTGCGAAGGGGACGGGAAGAGGCAAGGCGCAAGTTGCGAGGCCTTCAATGGGAAGTGATGCTTCATCTGAGAAGAAGCGCTTCGCAACACACATTCTACCGAGGACAAGGTAACAACCGGAAACGTTGTACATACGGAACCTGCATTTGACTTGTGGCACAATTCCATCAACATTATAAACACTAAGTAAGCGAAAATATGGGAATTAGCTAACGTGGTGCCTGGACCACGTCTTTCAAATACCCAACGCGCATGCTCTCCAACGTCCCAGCTCTTTTGCCTACTAGTGTATACACTACTGTCTCACATGCATGCAATCTGTACTGTATGATCTCTTGGGTTGCAAAAAGCCTGGAGATGTCTGAGCCTCAGATAGGTAGGTAAATCAATCTCAGCTGCCTCGAATTGACGTCCCCTCTATGCGGAAGTCAGACGTGAAAAGTTGATTATTCAACAAAGGCTTTTCAGCTTTGAAAGCCGTCTTGAAGATTGGAGAGAACCTTCGAGTCGAGGAAATCGGCCCTGAATATGGAGTTTACCCCGGATCTGCACAGTGCGGTGGATGTCTCAGCTCGTCAACTCCCGAGCTGCTCGGCCCAGCCCGGTTGTAACGTCGGGTTAGTGTCCGGACGGGCGGAAAACGCTCGGGCGCGGCCGGGCAGAGGTGTGAAGGGCCGCACACCGAGGCGCCACCGAGGTTGACCTTTGTCTTCGCGCTTTTCAGTGTCTCTGGTATCAAGTTGGAGCAGTACACTCGGGCGGGCCGTGGTTGGCTATATACAAGCCAAAATTACACCGAAAAAAAAAGAAAGGAAAGAAGGGTAGCGGAAAATGAAAAAGAATGATAGAAACCAAAAGTAGAAGTCAGAAAGAAAAGCCAAAGACGAAGTTGAAAGCGTTGACCAGCTGAACTGCAAAGTGGTGGGGCAGGGGACAGACCTGTGACAAACTTGATTGGCGCTTTCCCCAAGCGGTGCATCGCTGTTTCAACATCGCTGTCGTTCACCTGACAACGCACCGAGTGGAGCCCCGATGAAGTGGACTCATGGAGAATCACCTCACCACCGGGCTCATCCTTCGTGACAATCATGATGCATGTAATTACAGCTTTCATATCATCCAAAAAGCGCCAAGTTGAAGACGTTCATTTGGAGTCTGCAGTGAGACAATCTGAGCATGTCATTTAGCCTGCCAACATGCACACCTGATTGCTTGACCGTTTCTGTTCCTCTCACCGCAACTATTTTCACACTTTGACTGGGAGCTGGAAGCTCCAGTCAACCAACCAGATGAACGACCCAGACGACATCGCCCCGGGCTCGGGCGACGACGACTGGGAGCTGAACTTCTCCCCGTCAATCTCCTCTCTTTCATCCTTTGCGCCAGAAGAGTTCTCTTTCTCGTCTCAACAACAACACCATTATCACCCAGAACCAGATCCAATGCCAAATTCAGGCCATGTAACACAACCAACCTCCCCTCGACGACCACCTCAACAACAACCCCAGCGAGATTACCACGATCGCAATGATGCTCATAACCACCCACCCACTCAAACCCAACAACAACAACAAAAAGAGGACTCAGAACAAGAACGAGAACGGTCCCGCCAAAAACAGCACACCCCTCCCCTCCAGCGCCCACCAAAACACCAACACCAACAACACATCACAACAGCAACAGCAGCGCAAATCTCCATCCCAATCCAGAACCTGCACACCCCGCCACCAACGTCGCCCCGCCGCAGGCCAGGCATCCTTTCCCGCTTGCCGTCAGCAAATCATCATCATCATGCTGCTGCTGCTGCCGGTAGTGGTGGTATCACCTCGCCAACCAACATGAGCAGCAGGAGCAACAGCAGCACGCTCGGTAGCCTGGGCCTGCACATGGGCACGGGCACGGGGCGGGGCGTGGGGCTGGGGGCGGGGCTGCCTATCTCGCCTTTGGGGTTGCATAGGGCGGGCCCGCCGAAGGGGCATGGGCATGGGCTTGGGCTTGGGCTTGGGCGGGGTCGGCTCGCCGGGGAGGAGGTGCGGGAGCAAAGGCAAGAGGGACAAGGACAGGGGCAAAGGCCGAGTCCGAGTCGAGTGCGTTTTGCGACTGAGGGGCGGGAGGAGGAGGAGGAGCTGGAGGAGGAAGAAGTAGAAGAAGAGGTCGGGGTTGAGGAGGATAGGGGGCTTGATGACCGAGACCGAGATCAAGGGCATGACGCGGTGGGTAAGGGCGCAGATTCCGCTGGTGAGTTTTGGTATGGGCATGATGAGGACGATGCGGACGATGCGGATGAGGCGACTCGCCACAGCGTGGCGGAGGATGTCCATGTCCACGAGGATGAGGACTCGGGCGGGTATCAAGACTCTGAAAGGGAGGAGAGCTCTTTCTGGCATGACGGGGGTACAACAGAGAGCCATCGGACCGGGGAAGGCGACGACCACGTTCACGCTGACGAGGATCCGCGTACTTTGAATGACGCTCAGGGAGAGGAGAGTTCTTTTTGGCATGACGGTGGGACACAGAATGTGGGTGGCAGGACTGGTGGAGGACAGGATGAGGACGAGGCTGACGGTCTGCATGGTGACGGGCGGGGGGAAGAGGAAGGGGACGAGGAACGGAGATGGCATGAGGGTGTGCAAGGAGATGAGGAAGAAATCATAGAGGTCGATACAGAAAATCTCCCACCGGCCAGAGTTGAGCTTATGGAGCGGCTCTGCGACCTGGTGCAGAGGCTTTCTTCGGCGAAGGTGGGTGGTGGCATGGAGGCGGATGTTCTTGACGTCTTACATTCCAAGGTTGATGAGATGGAAGAGCTCTTGCTGCTGGCGGAGGAAACGGCCGAGGCTGAGGCGACCGCGGAACTAGAAGCCCAAGTTGAGGAGCAGTCACAGCCGGCGGGACAACCAGAGGAACAACCGAGGGGTCAACTGGAAGGTCAATCGAAAAGTCAACCTCCGCCAGTGGAACAACCGGAAGTGGAGGTCGAAGCTCCATCGGACACTAAGCCACAAAGCGAAGGGAGGAGGGACGCAGCGACACAAGTGGAAGAAGAGGCGCTGGAAGAAGTTAGGTCCGGGTATAGGGACGACAGCAGACCATCCAGGGGAAGGTCACCGGCCGCGCCCTCGGTGCCGCTGTTACAGCTGGGAGACCAAGATATCCGCGACCTAACGAGCCCCAGCCCGATCCCCTGGCTCACGACCAACTTCAGGTTCTCGGAACTGGACATATCCCCGACCCGGTCGCAACCTGAGCTAGCGGCCGCAACGAACGAGGCTTTGGAGGCGGCGAAGCGAGCCGCCCAAGCCCAGATCGAGGCGGCCGAGCGGGTGGCAAGAGAAGCAGAAAGGATGAACGTCGAGCTCGCGGCGATGGTGAAACGGTTGCAGGTGAGGAAAGAAGAGTCAGACGTGAGTCTCCGCCGCTGCCCTACCCTTTTATCTACCCTCTACCAAACCAAGGGCCTGCTGCTAACGAAAAGCCCAGCATCTCCACGCCCTCCTCGTCGACCGCGCCGAAGCAGCTGCGACGCGCATCCTGGACCTGGAACAAGAGATCTGCGACCTCGAAGACGACATCCTCGCCAACGAGTCGGAGCTGCGGCACCTGCGGCTCAAGATCCGGGCAGTCGAGACGCTGTGCTACGAGTTCGTGCCGCCCGATGCCGACCCGGACCTGTTCCAGAGCATCGAGAACTGGAAGGCCGACTGGGTGCTGGTGCGGGACCGGATGCTGGAGCGCAAGAAGGACCGCAAGGCGCGACGGCTGCGGCTGCATCGGGCCGGGTGCGTCATCAGCTCGCTCGAGCAGCGCGAGCAGGAAGAGGCGTCGACGCTGACCAGCCTGGGCGGGCTGTCCATGTCGGTGTCGCTGCTGGGGTTGAGGAGTACGAGTACGCCGCGGAAGGCTTACTGATGGCAACTCCAGTTTTCCTTCGGTCCCTTTGTGTTATTTTCGGTTCTTTTGTGAACTGTCCGTCCATCACACAGCATTTCTCGCTTTGATGATACCAGGACTACGATCGGCATGGCATGCGGTACAAGCAATTGGAGTTAGGAAGTCTGTGCATACTTGTACTGCACATACATACAAACATGCAAGACCGGAAGAGGTTGGGTGGGGAGGTTGGAGCAGGGCGGCGTAGGGGTTGGTGGGAAATCATGAGTGAGCGAGCGGCATCTGAGTTCAACTCCGTAAATACCTATAGAAGAATAAGTTGAAGTGCTTAGGGCGATGCCCAATAAATCAGGGACGGTGCCTTGGACGTGAGCCTGACCGTGTTAAAGTCATTGCCCTAGCCCTGACCGCTTCTTCGACTTCAAGAAATTGTTGCTGAATATTGCATTCTATCGCCAATCTCACCTTTCATTCCACTTCTACACTTCTCATACCTAAGATACCTACCTGCCCATTGTTCGTTTTCTTACCGCTCCTCAGAGACGCGTTGCAGCAACAATATCGTTTGCAGTGCTGGCTTCGAACTCCGTACCCACGAAGTGGATCCTCGAACTGATCGCGCAACTTGGATGACCTTGAAATTCTTGGCGTGGATCCTTATCCTAAGCTCAGAAAGCTGCAGTTCCACGGCCATTAACTAGGAATAATTCAACGCAAGTAAATAGACTATTTATAGCAGCACTCAGGAGGATTGGTTCTGCCAACGCCTTTTCCTCGTAGCGTCTTGACATTGAGATTGGATTCTGCACGGTCTCCAAGTCTGGCGCTAAGGTTAACGAACAAACAAGGGTCCGGCTGCAGTGTCCCCACCCCCGGCTGTTGGCCCGCCGCAAAAGCTTGAATCGACGTTACCTTGCGCCAAACTTCAAACCACCAACCACCAATCAACGCATCGACGTCTCGGTCATCTGCCCGCACACAGCGCTGATCCAAATCCTTCAGCATAGAGGGCCCAACCGTTGTCCCCAACGCAACTCATGCGCCGCAGATGGACCTGACCGAGTTGCGGTTTGCCCGAGCAGTGGGGTTTAGGCCGGGCCGCCCGAGCTCTGTTGGCTCAGCCTGGCCGATGCTGCGGAGAGTTGAGACGGATGTTTACTTTATATAAACGTTGATCGCCACTGCTACCCACCCATTTCCATTCGCATCCTGCGTCGTCTCTCCCAAGCTTCTTGTCTTCCTGCCACTTCTCTCCCGACCCGCGGCTGTGAACGATAGCCATGGCCTCGGAGAAAAACAACCAGGACGCCTCCAGCTCGTTCGGCTCAAAGGCCGAACTCGAACACCGTGACCTGCGGAACGGCGCAGGCCATGGAACCCATCGCTCCCCGGGGGCAGCGGCGACGGACCGGGCTGTTGACGAGCGCTTGGCAGCCTCACAGAAGCTTGCCAACCCTCTGGCGGGCCTGGGCCCGGAGCGTCTGGCGGCTATGGGGGAGGACTACGCTCGGTTGGCCGGCCTGACCAGCGAAGAGGATCTGCGCGCCTTCCGCCTGGGCGCCATGATCGCGGGCGACCAGACCCGCTACGACGCGTTCCCCGAGCTCACGGATCGTGAGCGGGAGGTGTTGGAGCGCGAGACCACGCATAAGTGGTCGAATCCCAGTATGCTTTACTGGGTTATCGTCATCTGCTCGCTCTGTGCGGCCGTCCAAGGCATGGACGAGACAGTGGTCAACGGCGCCCAGATCTTCTACAAGGACGTCTTCGGCATCGGCACCGACAGCCAGCGCGACACCTGGCTCCTCGGCCTGCTCAACGGCGCCCCGTACCTCTGCTGCGCCGTCATTGGCTGCTGGCTCACGGACCCGATGAACAGGCTCTTCGGGCGCCGCGGCACCATCTTCGTCTCGTGCCTGATCTCCGCCCTGGCCTGTTTCTGGCAGGCCTTTACCAACACGTGGTGGCACATGTTCATCGCCCGCTTCTTCCTGGGATTCGGCATCGGGCCCAAATCCGCCACTACGCCTATTTTTGCGGCCGAGTGCTCGCCCCCCAAGCTGCGCGGTGCTCTTGTCATGGTACGTAGACCCCCCAATCCCCCAACTGCCCCGCCCCCCGTTCCCCCGGGGCCAAAAAAAGAAATAAAGAGAAAGAAAGAAAAGAAAAGAAAAAAAGAGAGAAAAAAAAGAAAAACGCCTGATACTGTTCACGAAGGCTAATATTCCATAGCAATGGCAAATGTGGACGGCCTTCGGCATCATGCTCGGCTATATCGCCGACCTCGCCTTCTACTTCGTCCCGGACCGCGGCATCCAGCTGGGCCTGAACTGGCGTCTCATGATGGGCTCGGCCATGATCCCCGCCGTCGTCGTCTGCTTCCTGGCCTACATCTGCCCGGAGTCCCCGCGCTGGTACCTCAGCAAGAACCGCCACCAGGACGCCTTCGCCTCGGTCTGCCAGCTGCGCTTCGAGAAGGTCCAGGCGGCGCGGGACCTCTTCTACACGTACACCCTCCTCCAGGCCGAGCAGCAGGCTATGTCCATCGGCACGAGCAGCCGCGTCAAGGAGCTCTTCACCATCCGCCGTAACCGCAACGCCATGCTGGCGTCGGAGATCGTCATGTTCTTACAGCAGTTCTGTGGCGTGAATATTATAGCTTACTTCTCCTCGGCGATCTTCCAGGAGGCCGGCTACTCCAACGTCGCGGCCCTCGCCGCCTCGCTCGGCTTCGGCGTCATCAACTGGCTCTTCGCGCTGCCCGCCTTCTACACCATCGACACCTTCGGCCGCCGCAACCTGCTGCTGACCACCTTCCCGCTCATGGCCCTCTTCATGCTCTTCACGGGCTTCTCCTTCTGGATCCCCGAGGACTCGCCAGCCCACGTCGGCTGCATCGCCCTGGGCATCTACCTCTTCGGCATGGTCTACTCGCCCGGCGAGGGGCCCGTGCCCTTCACCTACTCGGCCGAGGCCTACCCGCTGTATATCCGCCCGATCGGCATGTCCCTCGCGACGGCGACGACCTGGTTCTTCAACTTCATCTTGGCCGTCACCTGGCCCAGCCTGTTGGCCGCGTTCCGGCCGCAGGGCGCGTTCGGCTGGTATGCGGCCTGGAACGTGGTGGGCTTCTTCCTGGTACTGTTCTTCGTGCCCGAGACGAAGGAGAAGACGCTCGAGGAGCTAGATGCGGTGTTTGACGTCCCGATGCGCCGGCAGGCGGCGTATGGCGCGCGGCAGGCCGTGTATTTCTGGCGGAGGTATCTGTTTAGGGAGCGGGTGGCCAAGCCGGCGCTGCCGTATGATGCGGATGTGGGGTACAGGGAGAAGGAGGCGCTGGGGAGGGAGGGGTTGCAGGCTAGGGATGGTGGTGTTGGGGTATGAGGAGGTGTTTGGTGGTCGTTTGGATACATGGTCTATGAGATAGGACGGTATAGTAGCGTCGGTGGTTGGCTTATAGCGGCGCAAGATTTTGGTTATTATACGGACTATGAATACCTCGTTGTATCCAAAACAAAAGGGACCCAGAAGTCCTTCTCTCATTCATATCTCCACTGCCCGAAGCGAACGAGACATGGCATTCTTTCACAAACCAGCCTCTTACTCCTGTACCACCCTAATAGTACCGCTAATACTTAGCAGACAGGAAATCCCCCCAAGTCAGCTTCCGCGACGACGATGTCTGCCTGTCGTCTCGAACCGCCACCGCTACCTTCTTCCGGCCCCCACCACCATCCCTCGTTCGTTCCGAGGTACGAATCGCAGCCGACGACGCCGACCGTCTCTCTCTAGCCCGATCCCGATCCCGGTCCTGGTCCCGTTCTCTCCTGCTACTATGTTCTGGTTCCCTCTCCGGCCGCCCTATCCTTCCTTTGTTGACCTCTCTGTCCCGATCCTTCTCCCTCTCCCTCTCTCTGTCCCTTCGCTCTCTATTTATATTATCCCTCTCTCGGTCCCGGTCTCGATCTCTCTCCCTATCTCTCGCCCTCTCCCACTCTCGTTCTCTTTCTCGTTCCCTGTCTCGATCTCTGTCCCTCTCCCAGGATCCACCACCACTACTACTCAGCCGTCGCCTTCGTACCGCTCCCGAGACCCCGCCCTGGTCGGAGCTCGACCGCTGGAGGACATAAGGGGCGTCGAGGGCGACGGAGTGCCGGCGGTGCACCGGTGGCAGGGGACTGCTGGTCCGTCTCCTGGCGAGAGGAACTGGAGCAGAAGGAGGGGGGTCGCGCCGGACGGAACCGTTGCTCTCGTATATTCGCCTGTTGTTGCTGTTGTTGTCACGGTAGCTGCGCTCTCTTTGTCTCTCTCGGTCACGGTCACGGTCACGGTCGCTGCGCCGACGGGGGTCTTGATGATGATCGTCACCGCCGGTTTGTTGCGGGGATCCCGGTGGCGGTGATGATGATGGTGATGATAAAGGTCGGTACCGAGACCGGGGGCTTGGCGGGCGGGATGTCACTGGTACTGTTATTGTCCTCCTCACGGAATAAATAGGTGATGCCTCTTCGAGGTGAGCCTTCAGCGCGCCGTCGAGGAGCAACCGCGCGGCGCGGTCAGGCCTGTCCGGCAGCAGTCGGCGCGGGATCTGCTTTGGCAGCCGCTCGGGCTTGCCGTCGAGGGGAGAATCTGCGTTGATGGGCAGGGCGGCGACCACCTTGGCGAGCCGCGCCGCCTCCTCGTCGGGGTAGGCCCGAACGGTGAGCGTCATCCAGTGCGTCCAGCCCGACAGCGTGAGGCCGGGCAGTGTGGGACGGGCTTTTGGTTCTGCGGGAACCAGGTAGTACTCGCATGACAGCTGCTGGTACAGCTCTGCCAGTCTGCCGGGCGACGCTCTGAAGATATCTTTGAAGCTTGTCAGCATATCGGGCTCAGGAGTTCGTTGGTTCGTCAAGAAGGACGCACCTGTGAACGGGAAGACTTCAGCCTCGAGTCGATGGTGCGAGTAGAAGCCCGCCATCTTGGCCGGCGTGACAACCAGTGTCTTTTGTGGCATGAACTCGTCCATCTATTACAGTGAGCGGTCGACTTCCCCCGGCTGGGAGGATACTGCTGGCTTACCAGATAGCTGCCGATTCCCCTGAGCACCTGTTGCCATCTCTTAGTGGGAAGGCCGTCCCGGTCAAACAGGACGCCCCATTTCTGATCGATGACGCTGGCTTCCTTTGCCGAACCTGGAGCAGTACCGGGCGGAGGCGGCGAGGGTCTGGTAGTCGAGGTGTGTGGTCCCGGCATCCTGAACGACTGCTGGGCCGGGGCGGTTCCGCTGCCGTGTCCTGCCGGTGACGTGGGGCTCTGAATCTGCTCTACTGGACAATACATCAGGATTTGGCTCAGATGGAGACGAAGGAGAAAAGGCGACCATACACTCCTCCTTGATCATCTTTCTGATCTCAGTGCGCATATCCATGGACGGGGCTTGCCCGGGAAGCTTGGGAGGCCCAGCGAGCCCAGGTTGTCCCTTAATCTGGCCATTCATCATCATCGGTGCAAACGGTGCTGCGACGAATTCTCTTGGCTTCACGGCGTTTGGTACGAGCTCTCGCGGTTCGTCATCCTCCGTCTCTCCCTCCGACTCAACGTACGACTCGTCATCCGAGCAGCTCTCTTGTATATCGGTCACATCGTCATCGTTCGCACCATGTACAGGCCGCGGGGGAGGGGGTTGGAAGGAGAAGGGTCTTCCATTCACCGGAAGCGGAGCTGTAGGAACAGCGGGAGGAGGAGGAGGAGGAGGAGGAGGAGGAGGAGGAGGAGGAGGAGGAGGAGGAGGAGGAGGAGGCGGACCTTGCCAGCCAACCCTGGTCCAGTTCGGTGGCTGCAAAGCCATTTGAAATTCTCACGATGGAATTTCAGGGGAAAGTGAGAACTGAGACGGTGTCTGACGGAAAATACTGGAATCGATAACTTCCTGAAGCCAGAGAGGAAAGAGCGAGACGGAATGCAAATTGCCGGCCAGGCTCTCAGATATACGGCCTTTCCCTCCTTCTCGCCATCGTTAGTGCCCTGCCCTGTGCCCCAACTCTGGCAGCCCATCGAGGAGGTGACGAGGTCCGCGTCCGCCGCATGCCGGGCAACAGGACTGTCTGGGTAGACCACCTCCATGATCAGCCTGGTTCGCCTCGCGTTCCCCCACTCAAACTCTGCTATTTCTGATCTCCAGGTTATCAACTTGATAACATGCCAGCCCGCCAGGCATCCATTGTGACATTGTCTAGGTCGCACATGGAAGGAGTCCTCCCTTCTCATCAGCCCAATTGAAAACGACACCGCAGCTGGACGCCTTACAAGACCAAGGAAACCGAAAAGAATGCTCCGACGCACAACACCATGCAGTACACGGTATACACCAAACTCGCGTCATTCGTGCCTAGCTCAACATCCGAGACGATAGCCGAGTGCCATCGTCCACGGAAGCGGGGCGGAAGTGGTGCGCCCCCCTCCCTCCTCCCTTCGCGGCCCGAGGCTCGCAACACACAGCATAGCCGGGCAACCGCTAATCAACATGGAGCAGCAGCCCAGGACGCCCGACGAGTCTACATGCATTATACCTGGTACGTTACACTACACACCAGCGAACGACGACCGAACCGCATCGGGAACCGAATTATTTGGTACCTATGCTTTCCCCGCATTACCCGCCCAAACTCCAGCACATCATCCATGCATACAATACACATATAGAGAGACAAACACGCGCGCCCGTCTTGTGAGAAGAGCATTAAGCTGCATGCCCTGCCCAAGCCCCATATACATAATACGGATGGATCCAAAGCAGTAGTTGTTTCGAAGGGACCCGGGTGCTTCGGACAGACAGACAGACAGACAGACAGACAAGACAGCCTCGCACTCCGAATGCCCCATTTCAAGTAAGGTATGTAAGGTACGCAAGGCTGAGAACAGCGTGGGCAACACTGCTTTGCTGAGAAACACACTAGATATCTCAAAGGATGGTCTCGCCCTGGAGAGAGGTGAAAAAGAGTAATTACAAGGCGAATGAAAGAAGTCAGCCCGTCATATCACCCCATCCCCACCGACGTCAGTCATCTGCCCTCTTTTCCTTGTACATGTATGTACATACTAGCCGTGTGGGAGGCTACCTGCCCGCAAGAGCGGCGGAGCCCAGTTGATCCGCGTCCCAGGCGGCCAGGCCCAGTTCCTGCCGCTGCTTGGTACGTCCGTAATCTCTGTCCCGGATCTGTATTCTATAGTCACACTGCCGCGTCCTTCCACCTTCTCCGTCCACAGGAACGCTGTCCTCAAGGCTCAAACCACACCCGAGACTCCGAGAGCAGACTCGGTGAGGCTTGGTTAGTAAATACCTACCTACCCAGTAAGCCCCAGCTCAAGGCATCTTTCCCAGGCAACAAGACAACATCCATGTGGTGCGGCAGCGGGGCAGCCGTCCGGTTCCTGGGTAGCTACACAACATCTGTGTCACGCTTCACCATCCATCTATGCCCAGGACACATAGGAAAGCAACGCTTTTTGCTACCGTGTGCTAAAGAAAGCTGACTAGCCCTTAGTCAAGGGGAAAGTCCACCGCTGGATGCCTTTTCCCAGGCCAGTAACGGTCCTTGGCTCCGAACCCTGACCCGTTATCGATACGGCGATACCCCATCTTGCTGTTTGCCCATGTTACTGCCCCTGCTTCCGTCAAAGAGAGTGATTAAAATGAGAAAAAAACGAAGGAAAAGCAGCGCTGAAGTGAGTGAATAACCGTAATGCTTCCCCCATGAACGAAACGAAACCACGGGCTTTCTGATACGGCAGATGGCAATCCGTGGTGATCTCTTTGAGGCTTTCGGTGATCAACAAATTTGCTGCCGGAAAAAGAGAGAAAAGCCGAAGAACTGAAAACGAGAGACGAGAAATCTGGTGGAAGATCAAAACGCGCGGCGAGATGTGAACGCAATAGAGATGGCCCTTGCGATGGGGAGGCCCTCATCAAGCCGCGCCGTCAACCGTGGTTTTAAATCAATCGTCGTCGTCCCACCAGGGCTCCTCAAACTCCTCAACCGCCCGGGGCGGGGGGAAAGACTCCTCCTTCTTAAGGTAGTCGGGGAGCTGAGGCGGCTGTTTGCGCGTAGGCTGTCTCGACGTTAACTCCTAGTATTGTAAAACGCGGTAGCAGAAGTACTTACCACCTTAGCCCAACCACTCCTGCCGACAGTAACGGGCTCGGCATGTGTCGTCCCGTTGCGCGTGCTAACAGATGCCACCGTCGGCGTCTTGGTCATACGGACCCGTTCGCCGTTGGGACCCCAAGCGTTGAATGAGACAGCTTCGACTCTACCTCCGCGGGGACCTGCGGTCATAGTATCGCCTGTGGTTGACGTCCAATCGGTCACAGATCCCCGACTGGAACCTTCATCAGGTTCCGGCATCAACCAATGTGGCGCCGCGGCCGGATCATGCCGACCATCGGGAGGGAGCAGCTTATCCGGTCGGTCACCATGCATGGAGGGCTCCCGGTCGACGCGGCTCTCGGTAGTCACTCCGCGGGATTCAGAAATTGACAAGTTAGAAAGGGCCATCGAAGTGTCATGATCAAACGCAGACGACTAAGGAATTAGTTGGCATCTCATTCTGACAATGGCCAAGGCGATGTTGGGTCCTTACCTCATCATCATTGAACTCTGTGGCCGCTTCGTCCGCACGGGCCGTACCATGCTGCGTGCGGACCTCTCCAGGGTTTGCTTCCTCCACCGACAGCTGGGCACCCGGCGGGGGCAACGCTTCGCCATTTTCGGTTCGAAGCTGCCAGTCGGTGCAATCTATGCACCACTGTAATGGGAGGTTAGGAGACACGGCCATACGCGTAGCATTGGGCTGGAAAAGGCGGTACTTACATTCTTCCCGTTGCGTCTAGTGCTCTTGCTGTAGAAACGCAGCTCTCTCCATTGCGTGCAAGGTCCATTGCACTGGATCTCTAGCACCTTTCCCGGTGCATGCTCTAGGCACCGGATGCCGGTCTTCGCCGGAGCGGCGTACCCGTTGCGCGCTTGACGGTCATATTTTTCAAGTTGCTTCTTTGAAAACTGGCTGCGAGCCTTCCACTCGCCGCTCTCGCACCGCAGTCGGCTCTCCATTGTAGTTGCTGTGTTGTTTTTGTGAACTCACCTGCAAGGCTTGGTTAAAGATGAGTCCGCGATCGCAGTCTGATTGCGGGCTGTGACGATAATGAGATTAATTCAGATGAGAATTCCGGGGAACCAGACGAGGAACGGGAGGTCCTCCAAGAAAAAGGAATCAGGCGCAGGTTGCGCACAATAGCACCAGCGGGGAGAGAGGGCCGAGAAAGGAACCCGGATCGAGTAGAGAAGGTGTTGGATAAGAATTTGGGAATATCATGGAGGAAAATGGCTCCCGGAAAAAAACAGGAAACACACTTACTGCTAGAGAAAATTCGGTTTCCCGAATCGAGGGAGCAGAGTAGGGCGATCGAGGTTGAGAAGTTCCAGACTTGTTGTCCGCGTCAGCTTAGGTAAAAATACCTAAGCTTAGGGCATAGTCCCGTTGTGTGTGAGTGTGGGTGACGTCAAATGACTGTCCGTGCAAAGGGTGGAAGGGTAGAAAGGTGGGAGGGTGGAAGGATGGGAGGGCCGGAGGGAGGAAAGTTGTATGGTCGAAAGGTTAAAGGGTGTGGGCTGGCTGTGTGAGCTTTGAAGAAATGATGGGGGAATCCAATCACCTTATGGTCGGTGAATCCTTGAAAATCTCGAGGTTCTTTGAAGTCGAAGCCCTTCACCTGGGACCTGAGATCGAATTGCTGTTGCCTTCAGAACCCGCAACACAACGGTGACTGTTGTTGGGGATGCCGTGATCGTCACCTGGAATCAAGGTCTGCCCTGAGAAAGGAAAGGTTACGAAGAGAGAAGAAAGCTGATGTTGGCCTGGTCCATGGATGTCAATAGCCCTGCTGTTAACCAAGTGGAAGTGAATGAAGGGATTCTGCCCTGTAGAATCGTTCGGCTGGGCAACAAGGAAGGAGTCAGTCTACTTGGGCTGCGCAGAGCATTCAGGCATTCTGGGAAGGAGCGACATATTTTACAGGCTATTCTCATTATTGCAGTTTCCCGGGGCAATGCAATAATGCCTTTAATTGAAACCATTGTAACAAGGGATAAGCTACTGGCGGCCATAGGAAGATGCCACATCAAAGGCTGGGAGCGGTGCGATGAAAAAGAGGAAATAGCAGAGCGGAATATCGAAGACATCATTGACGGAGGATTTGAGGTCTGAGCGGCGTTCCCCTCAGAAGGCTTCGCTCCATACCGGTCTTCCAGGTTGGAAAAAAAAAAAAAAAAAAAAAAAAAAACTGGAATGGAAATTGCCCGTTCAGGCCATATCTGCTGTTTGCGATCAAGATGAATACAGTTCTCTAAGGTAGGTAACTTATAGATACGCCTCATCTGTCGCATGGAAACAACGAATGAGCCGAGGCCCTGATGATATGTGGCGGACCCGGGGCCGCTGGTGGCGGCTCAGTCTGCATCTTCTGGCCGATGACTCAGCGGCCAGACTACTGTTTGTTTTTGATTCTCGCATTCCAGGTTCTTTACACAACTGACGCCTCTCACTTTTGTCCCCATCCACCATATATGTTCTTGCTCCCATAGAATGGCCGATTCGGACATGTTCGTGAAGACCGTCATCACCCCCGAAATTCATGATCTTGCTCACAGGTCGCTTAGGTCTACTGCTCCCACGTCTCTGCCGTACAAGGTAGGGGCGTCCTTGCAGCTTCAAGTCCTCCGCAGCTGTTGCGAGTGGCCTTTCTCCGGAGAATCTCTTCTGTCGAAGACATTGATAGCCAGAATCTACAGTGTCACAACGTCTCCGGTGCTGAACTTCGTCCTGTTCGGCACTACCGAGTCGGGATCACGGTCTTATTTCCAAGCAGTTCTCAAGCTTTACGACCGTCGGTTCGGCGTAGGTCTTCGGGATTACCGCTACACGCACGTACCCCACACAGCAGAACGCGAAGCGGCATATCAGTCCTTCGTACGGCAAGGCAAGATGGGACCCTTCCTCCGCGGGCTAGATGAACGAGATAAGGAGGACCACATTGTCATGCCGGTCTGCCAGACGTTAGACAATACCGACCCGGAGTACAGCGCGAAGTTTGAGGCGGCCTTGTGGCGGGAGTGCGAGGACAACTTCAACCGCGAGACAGAGGCCTACGAGCGACTGAAAGATCTTCAAGGCAGGACAATCCCGCGGATGTACGCCCATGTGCGCGTCATGCTGCAGGCCTCCGACGTGCCTCAGGACCTACTAAACTCACCAGAGACGGCTCGGTACTTCGAAGTCAAGGGTGTCCTCCTGCAATTCATACCCGGATATACTCTGTCGCACTTACCCACTTCGCCGCTCGCCCCTCCAGAGCCGGAGAAATGGCAGGCTATCATACAGGCCGCTGTTGACGCCGTGCATGAGATCGGCAGGCGCGGAGTTCTCCACAGGAGCGCTGCACCACATAACGTGGTCGTCAACAGCCGCACGCAGACACCCTATATCGTCGACTTTGCAAACTGCGACTTTAAGGACAGGATGATCAAGCTCTGGAAGGAAATTGGGCGGTTGGATGATGATGACGATGGGGAGATCGAGTATTGGGAGAATGTGGTGACTCAGAACAATGAACAGGCGATTGGAGGATTGATGGCTGCGAGACTGCAGCGGGCGAAAGGTGTGAAGCTGGATATCAAGTATCCGGATTGCGACAGGATCCTTAGAGACCTGAAACGCAGCAGAGGGGTCGAATTTGATCCAGACTCTGATAGTGTATGGAAGATCTTGCATTTCTAGCTTGCACTGTGTACCTAGGCTCTGCCTCAGACGGAAGCTTGGAGCTACGCTGGCCATTTCTCTCCCACGGGGCTGTCGGTTGATTATCAAATTATGTATCGCAGCATACGCCCCTTGCGGATGATTCTTGAGCCCCCGGGGGTTTCCTTCGACGAGTTCAGCGGTTGGAAGTTGACTGCTGATACCGGTCAGACGATGTGCATAGATGTTTCCCATATCAGCACTTTGAACATCCTCTTTGGCGACATCCGCCGATAGTCGCCGGACAATTCGGGATCCGCCCGTTCTCACCTCGACAAGCCCATGGTCTTAGCTTCAAGAGCAGTGCACTGTAGCCTTCTGCAATATCAAAGATCCCGGGGACGTGTCTAATGTAGCCGGTGGTATCAAACAGAAAGCAATAGACTTTGCGGGATTGGGTTTCGCATCTTATATCTCTAGTCTTTGGATGCTAGCTGCTGTTAGATGCCAGCTGCTGTTGGATGCTCGCTGCTCTCAACGAAGGCCAGCGATGGGGCGGATGGCTCACAGACCAATTCCCACTTCATGATAAAATACTGTGTACGGAGTAGGTTCTCCGTACTGTAATTACACAGTACAAATTCACAAGAGCGACACCACCAATTCACATGAGCCAGGATCTCCTAGCTTCCCAAGGCCGCGGCGAAGTTCCGGCGGCGGTTCCGGACGGGGTGTCTCCCTGCCATCCGGGGCCTGGGGTGCTGCTCAAAAGTGGCGCGTGCAATTTCCCAGACTCTTGGAACGGCCACGATGATCTCGATGCCCAACTTCTCATCCACAACGACTGTGCGGCAATCCCGTGGCTCTCCATGTTACACCGAGCTGACCTTCTCGAAGGAACTCAGAGGGGTAGAGAGAGGAACTCCTGTTTGATGAAGTCACAAGTTCACAACCATGTGGTCGCTGTCAAGGAATTCACATGGGAGCATCCATATCCTCCATGTTACCATAGCGGCCAGCTATTCCGTGGCGACTGCAGTTCACTTCTTGAGCCATCCAGGTTTGCGCCGTCGCCCTCGATCAAAGTACAGTACGGTACACAGGAAAGTGGACAGTACCTCATCGCTATCTGAAGATGCTCAACTTAGTTTGCGTAATTGTTAGGCACACAGTACCTAGGTTCAAGTGTCTGCAGCAGCTAGAGCCCCACATGGATTCCTCTATCTCCAAAGCTGAACATGGCCTGTGCTGCATTGAGCACCAGCGGATGAAGGGTGTGCATCCCTGCGCATGCCCTTGCTCCTCATTGAGGGGAGGTCGAGCATCGGCAGAGCTCCATCTGACGCTGTGAGGCCTCATGTGAATGCTGCTGTGAACTGCTCATCAATATGTTCACCGCATGGAACCTGGAAGTGAAGATTACACAACCTCCTGGGCCCGTTCTCGCGTGGCTCGTGATGCCGAAGCTCACTCACCTTCATTTGGAAGGCTCCATCACACATTCGTTGATGTTGTGAACCGTGGCGGCTTGGCAGGTTAACTTTTTGGGATAGAAAACCGTTTTGGTGCCCCTTTTCGGTGGGCCAGACAAGTGAACCGCTAAACTGGCACGAGGCATTACTGTAACCACACTATTGCTCCTCCCGCTTGGGCTTTTCCAATTGTGATGACGGGGGTCACTGAGCGAATCCCGACTTGGAATTTGAGCGCCGAGTCCCGTTGCTTGCTCCGTCATGCGTGCCGTTTGGCCTCTGTCGCAGACGTGATGAGGTTTCTTCTTCGAGTGACTTTTGAAACGGCAGAGCCCGTAACGAGTTGCCAGATAACTGGCCCTTGGGATTTTACAATCTGTGAATCCATGATCCTAACTTCCCTGAAGGAATTCAGCCCCTTCCTCCCCACCTCGACTGTCCGCCTCCTGTTCCAAGTTGCCCGTCCCACACATCCGGTGCAAAGCCGCACCGTTGCGAGAAGGATGCCCCGTTAATCGTGGTGGGGCTGGCGGGGTCTCTGTCAAATGAGGCTTTTGGAGTGCCTTGTCACTGCAAACCCAGCCACTGAAAAGCTGCGCAGCCAGTGCTGGCGTCGAAAACCCCAATGCCGTCTGCTCTGTGGACGACAACTCTGCATGATCGCGCGTTGGTCGCGTTTCTCGTCAAGGTTGCCATTGGCGCACTTCTCTTCAGCCGCTCGATTTTCCCCTCAGAAACAGTGGGTTTGGCAGATTCCACAGCCAATGACACATGCTGCAAATGGGGATTCGCTTGGCAACCTCCCCCAGTCGTGCGAGTATAGCCGTTGAAGCCATACCACAGTGTGATATTGTACAACAGTAATCTTCAAACGATTCATCAAACCTGGAAACCGCGAAGTGAGAACGGGCATACCGCCAGTTTTGGAGTTTTGCCGGCCCGACCGGTACGCGAACAGAACAACAAGATTAGAGGTTGTAGCTCCATCGACATGCGCGCGATTCCCAAGACACCGGCACGGCGGGTGCCACCACCTAAGTTAGCGTGCGGACCTCGGATCTGCCTTCAATTCCTATTCAATGAGCATTGAACGCAGACCCTGTGATCTTTGGAGAATCGGGGTTTGCTTTTGCTTCTCTTCAACCCCCCAGTTGGTCTCAAATTGCGGTTCGAAAAGAGCAAATCACTAGCGAGATTGGGTCCCCTAACGTATCGTTTTTCTCGAAGCCCACCCTGGCCCCCGTAATTCATGCTAAGGACGGGGCCATTTCCCACACAGAACAGTTTCGGGACCTCTTCTTCCACCCAGCGTCTTGGAGAGGTGAAAACTCGCGGCCGATGAGCGAGCTCGTTTCTTTTCTGGAAATCCTGGTTCCGCTCCTTCCTTCAATCCGCGTTGTTTTCCCGCTTCCCACTGTTATCCGCCCAGCGACCAGCAATAAGCACCGAGAAATCCGCGCTATCCGGCACAGTGGAAACCCCTGACCCTCAGCTCCAGGCCGTGACCAAGTACACCGACAGGACACTCTCGCCGTCACTCTTTACCGTTTCGCATCGCTCACACCGAACGGAAAACTCTGAAAAGCGCATTCTGTTTACTTGGAAAGCAAATTGGATCTTTCCGTCCTGACTCTGAATTGTTGGAACTTGAGTTTGCGCTAGCCGGCCTGCGGTTACACTCACGAACGACTCCGTTTTCCCAGGCCCCGGCTGTCGTTCCACCTGCCCGCAACGCGACCCTGCTCGGTTCTCCCAAAACCGTGCCCACCCTCGACCACCTCCTTTTTTTGTCGTGCAATCATTTCATGTCACTCTTTTCCGAGGAAGCACTCGTCCATTCGTTTCAATAAACTCCAACTGTTTTCGCTCCTTGCACATTCACCACGCTTTGATCTCTCGCTGCCGATCCCGACGACAAAGCCTGCGACTCGTACGACCACCATCCAAACCATCCACCCGACGCATCTACCCTCTCAACACATCGCATTGAATGTCCCGGTAACAGCGTGTGGCTCTTCTGTGAGAGCTCCCTTTGAGCAGTCCGCCCTGTCGCAGCGCGCAAGGGGACGTTCAGTTGGCAGGCACAGCATTGGTTCAGCGACCGATCGCAGCATCACCACTCGCAGCTTGACACAGCTCCACATCTATTTGTCACCATGACCGTAGGGCACGATTTGACCCGCCGAGGGTCTACCCAGGTTATCAATGGGATGGCTCTCGAGGACAGATTTGAAGTGTTGAAGGAGATTGGCGACGGCAGCTTCGGTAGTGTGGTGCTCGCCCGGGTACGGAGTGCCGGTGCCAGTGTCGCTCGCCGTGGCACGGTGGTACGTCGATTGTACTCCCGTGACTAAATGTTTGCCTACTGACCGTACACCAAGATCGCCATCAAGACAATGAAGAAGACATTCGAGTCTTTCTCAGCATGCCTGGAATTGAGGGAGGTTGTCTTCCTCAGGACATTACCGCCTCACCCTCACCTGGTCCCGGCCCTCGACATCTTCCTCGATCCTTTTAGCAAGAAGCTCCACATTTGTATGGAGTACATGGAGGGGAACCTTTACCAGCTCATGAAGGCGCGGGACCACAAGTGTCTGGACAATGCCAGTGTCAAGAGCATCTTGTTCCAGATCATGCAAGGCCTCGAACACATCCACGCCCATAACTTCTTCCACCGAGACATCAAGCCGGAGAACATCCTGGTCTCTACGTCATCCCACTCCGATTACAGCAATTCATTCAGACGGTATTCCGCATTGGTCACGCCCCCATCAACGCCGCCTACATACACCGTTAAGATTGCCGACTTTGGGCTGGCGCGCGAGACGCATTCCAAACTGCCCTACACCACCTATGTATCCACTCGGTGGTATCGCGCCCCGGAAGTCCTGCTCCGGGCGGGCGAGTACTCGGCACCGGTAGATATCTGGGCGGTCGGTGCCATGGCTGTCGAGGTAGCCACACTGAAGCCTCTCTTCCCGGGCGGAAATGAGGTTGACCAGGTCTGGAGGGTCTGTGAGATCATGGGAAGCCCTGGCTTCTGGACCAGCAAGGCTGGCGAGCCGGTCGGCGGTGGGGAATGGAGAGAAGGAACCCGCCTCGCCGGAAAACTCGGCTTCTCCTTTCCCAAGATGGCGCCGCACTCGATGGATACGATATTGTCGACCCCGCAATGGCCAGCCTCACTCTCTCGCTTTGTCACCTGGTGCTTGATGTGGGACCCTAAGAACCGCCCAACGTCGACACAGGCGCTTGCGCACGAGTACTTCGCCGACGCTGTTGACCCGCTGCGTCCCAAGTCCTCAGCTTCCAAGATCCTTGGTCGGAAGCAATCTGATGCTGGTTGGGGCAAGGATTCTGGCGCAGCGCCTTCGTCAAAGCAGTCATGGTTCAGGAAATCCTTGATTGGTCGCTCAGAGAGCGTTGAGACGATGGCTGCTCCACTGCAGCCCGCTGTGAAGGAGAATGTTGCTCCGCGCCCATCACCGATCCCATCAGAGTCTCCGGCACCGAAGCCGAAGGTCACTGCCGCAAAGCGGGCGACTTGGACGAACGGGATGTCCAATGCCGCGCCCATGCCGATTCTCCCCACAATCCGCCCTATCTCCCCGCTGTCCGACGCTGTTACTGTGCAAGGAAACAGCAGAACGCAGGCCGACGAGAAGGCTTCCAAGAAGATTGGCCGTCAACTATCTGTGCAATCAAGCAACCATTACGCCGAACTCCACAGACAACAGGCGGAGCGGGCGCTCAACGGGAACTCGGGTCTAGTCTCCCCGACGAGCAGCTCCAAGGAAAGCTTCTTTTCCCATCTGCGCAAGCGAGCAAGGAGGTTTTCAGGGAGACATCAGACCCCGATGTCGCCAAGCTACGATGACCTCGAGGCTCAGGCTGGCTGTGGACCGTGGGGAGGTACTAGTAACAGGTCCTCCATGGTTCTTGACAGCCCGCCTCCTGCCCCGGTTCCGAAGGACACATACGAGTCTTTGGACAAGAAGCTGCGGGATGGGCCGCAGGTCTCAGAGATTCCTCCCGCACCACCAGCACACCAGGTGGCGCCGAGCGGCAACCTCAAGCGCCACCACTCCCTGCCTCATCATCAGCCAAGGTCTATCGATAACCTGATAGTCGCGGCCCGTGGGTCAGGCCCAGTATCGAGTCGGCCACGGAGGGCACACGCCGTGCAGGGTGTCAACCAGTACGATGCACCGGATGAGGAGGACGAGCTCCTCGATGAGGTCTTGCAATCCACCCACCGTGCCATGAAACGCCTCGAGAAGGATGAGCAACCCCTGAGGCAAGCGCCCACCAACATGGGGCTCGCCAACCCCTACCCAACGCCGTCACCGTCTGCCGGCGGCAACGGATTCTTTTTTGGCGACGGGAAGGAGGCCGTCACGCCGCAGCCGTTAGACTTCAACAAAAAGACGGCGGAGTACAAGTGGCCTACGCCTCCGTACGACGAGAACGACTGGGCAGCGTCGGCATCGGCGAGCATCTGGGCGGCGGGGAACCGCTTCTGAACACGATCGGCATGGCGGTGAGGTTTCGCTGCGATTCCTGATCCTCTCTTCATCTTCCACTCACACAAAAGTCTTGGCTGGGGTTTCATCGGACGGTGTTGGGGCTTGTATCCTTTTTTTTGGGTGGCATCATTATCATCATCATGCACTGTCGGTCGCATCACTCATTGTTTATCTGCCCCATTTTACTGGCTTTTAGTTTGCCCGGCGGTATTCTACATGCCCGCTGCGGGCTTTATTTCATACTTGACGCAAGAGCCGCGCGTTTGGACGTGGCAGATCTTGTTGCTTGCACAAGCTTCTTCGAATTCGCGAATACCCCCAGGGATGGATCTTGTCGCCCACTTTTGTTGAGATACATATTCTAATAATCTTGTCGGGGTTTAACCCGTTTTTTTGGTTCGTTGTGCCGTCAGAATACCCCCCTTATATATAGATTGGAAGGGAGAAAGACTGGACTGGGACATCTTTAGCTGGCTGCCTGTCCACCTGCGCGTACAGGCTGCCAGAGATGCTGTTCGGAAGTTCGATCCGGTGGATTGGCGTTTGTATCTCAATTGTTTCCTTTGTCGCCTAAAACACCACAATATATCCTATCAGGTGCTCTATGTTGGGTTGGAGATGGAGGTTGGGTGTACGGAGAGGGCGGAGGAGGAGGTCGTCGTGTTGTTCACTTTACCTACTGTCTTTTATTATTACTCGACATAGCACTATCATCAAAACTTTACCTCACCCTCCATTATTATTTATCTCTTAACATGCTTCCTATCTATGTACCTTACTACGCTGGACCTCGCCTCGGCTCGCGTCACCTCCCGGAAGTGCCCAGCTAGAGACACCATTGTCATCATCGCTGCTCCAATTGTATTACATTGTTGCATTATAACGTCTCTTGTGTGCACCATTCCAAGGCCTATATGCGTATCCGCGCTTATTATTGGAGTATAACGTGCTCCCCTTTTGCCAACTTCATGAGTGTCTCAAACATCGCTCATCGAGCACCTCTGACTGTTTCCGTCAACAGTGGACGATCACCCGACAACAAGAGCGCCACTTGGCTTGCTTTTCTGCTTTCTGCATTCTGTAATGCGGATGTTGAAGTTTTGTGTCTCATTTTTAGAGCGTTTCCCTTCCTAATGTGGACCGAAGATCTGAAGTATGGTTTGCAGATCCGAAGCTTGGAAACACAAGCGCTGAGCTTCCCGAGACACCGCGGCTTTGCAAAGATCCTCGTGTTTGTTTGGATGGACGAACAGATGCTAAACGGTGGGGCGGTTCGTGATCGGCTATCACGCCGGGGCCGTGAACCTGCAGGTTGTGTCCTGGTGGGTGACTGATTCACTTGCTTTTTTGGGTCAGCAATTGGAAGCCAATGCCTCTTTTGGACTTGGGAGATTTGCCGGCTTTCCAAAATCAGAATATCAGATGCCCTGGCTGTCGATGGGCTACGGTCTCGGCAGCCACTGCAGTTGACACTGGGTATCAATCAACCTTGCTGAAAGTAGCGGACAATCCTCATTCTCAAATGTTGTTGACAGACCTATCTGACTTTTAAATTTCCTGGTTTCACTGTTTGGCCGCTGCCCTGATTCTGTTTGCACAGTGTCTTTGCCTTAGCAGGACTACCTCCCGGGATGGGGTAATACGCAAGGTGTGTCTGTTCAATCGTCTTGCATCCAAGGCAAAAGAACGGATGAGCCATCAAACCTCTAGACTTCAGGCTAAATCAAGGAAAGAAAGAATAAGGAAAAGAGGAAGAACAACCCAAATAACAAGGAAAGGAGAGGAGATGAGAAGAACTGTGGTCGTGATGTGGCTGTTGACGTCCAAAGACTGCCCCTGAGAACATGTGAAATCTCGAGTCCCCACTTCTCATACACAGCGGGCTGCTCCTGAGGCTGCCAGGAACACCCTCAGCCCCGCCAGTTCTGACCCCGCAACGCCTTCAACGCCCGCTCGACTCCCGTCGCTCGGAACAGGCAGCAGCATTCGGCCGGCCAGGACTCGACGGCCACAACTCCTTGCGCATCGCTGGGCTCCGGAGTTTGCGTAACGGCCGATCTGATTCCCACTACGTCATTTCGACGTTCCAGGCCTCTGGCGGTTGGTTGCCTTATGCCGGGCGGCTGGCGTGAGCCCCTCATCGTCGACCTCAGCTCACTGAAGGAAGCCCCGCCGTTCAGGTACCCCGGATTTTGCTCCATCAGCTTATCGCACTCCCAGTGCCGCCTTGGTGCGTGAGGGTTTTGCTTGGGCGCGAGTTTGAACTTGTTCTGTTGTGCATCTTCATGTGGTCTGGTTTTCTTTCCCCTTGGTTTCTTCTGTTCTCTATAGCGTTTTATTTTGTGTGGATACCTTCGGTCACCATCCCTTACCGAAGTACAACAGGCTATTGTGTGGTCTCACACGGAGGATACACGGCAGCGCGCCGTCCCGCTGGTCTCTGACGCGGTTTACCCCGTCGTCTGTTTTGCCTCGATTCTCTGTTTCCATGCCATGAACTTGTAAGGTTCCGAGGTAAAGCAGATCGTATTGCCGCCCACCATGAGTATCTCCCTGCCGCTACACCCGTCTCCAAGCCAGAGGAACCGCGACAGCAGGAACTACTTCACAAGCAATCACTCAGCGTCGGGTGCTGAGGCTATCAATGGCCCGGTGAGGGAGCCGGCCAAGGAGCCACCGACGATCAACGACCGGCTTATTGTCGGGGTTGACTTCGGGACTACCTTCTCTGGGTGAGTTGCTCTCCACTGCCTCGCCTACGCCGGGGTCCCCTTTCAGTGGCTGGCTTAACTGACGCCAAGCAAGGGTTGCCGCGGTTTACACGGGGACACCGGACGACATTGAAATCATCAAGACATGGCCGGGAGGAAACGGTATTACCTCGGACAAGGTGCCCACCGAGATATCCTATGACCTACCCGCCGGTGCAGCGCCCGGCACCGCCCCTACGGTGAAATGGGGCTTCCAGTTCAAACCGGAGGAGTCACGGCTCCGGTGCATCAAGTTGTTTCTCGATCGCTCGCAGAAGCTGCCCTTCTATGTCAGCCCCCTGGAGACGGCCGCTCAACTGAAGCGGTACAACAAGACTGTCGTGGATGCCGTGAGCGACTATCTGACCCAGATATACAAGCATACCATGGACACGCTCAGGAGACGATATGGCGAGTCCTTCATGGCGTCGACCAGGGTGGACTTTGTCCTGACATGTCCTGCGGTGTGGTCCGATGCGGCCAAGAACACGACGCTTCAAGCTGCCGAAAGAGCGGGCATGGGGGCACAGTCGCAGATACAGATGATCAGTGAACCAGAAGCCGCTGCCGTCTACACTTTGAAGGCAATACAGCCTAATCATCTAAAAGTGGGTGACAACTTTATCGTCTGCGATGGAGGCGGCGGCACCGTCGAGTGAGTGCGACTTCCCCTCGGATGTATTTGGTAGCCGCTAAAGAAGTGACTGCAGTCTAATAGCTTACAAAATCGTTTCCCTTAAACCAATCCGTGTAGAGGAGTCCGCTGTCGGGACAGGTGGCCTTTGCGGGAGTGCCTTCCTCAACTACAGGTTCGAAGAGCATGTGAAAAACCGGCTGGGCCAGAGCAGGTTTGACGAGATGAAGACGAAGAAGGGGAAGACATGGCAGATGGGCCTCCGGTATTTCGAAGAGTTTGTGAAGCGCAACTTCAACGAAGACGAGCACCAGGAAGTAAACATTCCGTAAGTGAGCTTCGCCGGATGACATGGGCACAGTAAACCCCTTACTGACGCTTGCAGATTCCCTGGTCTTCCTGACGACGAAGAAGTCGGCCTCGACTCGGGCTTTCTCGTCATGACGGCCGAACAGATCAAAGACATCTTCGAGCCCGTGGTGAAGGAGGTCTGCGACCTGGTCCAGGGACAAGTGGACACTCTCCGTGCCAAGGGTGGCATCGTCTCGGGCATCATCCTCGTCGGCGGGTTCGGCCAGAGCGACTACCTCTACCGCAGACTAAAGAGCCACTTCACCACCAGCGCCGCGCCGCCTCCATACAGCGAAAGACCGACGCAATCCAACATCGACCTGCGGGAAAGACCGTCCATCGAGGTGATGCAGCCCGTCTACGCGTGGACGGCCGTCGTGCGCGGCGCAGTGCTGCGCGGCCTCGAGGGCAACATGGTGATATCGCGAAAGGCCCGGATGCACTACGGCACGTCGTACGCTACCGTCTACGACGAGACGAAGCACTCGGTCGCCGAGCGGTATTGGTCGCCCCTGTGGGAGCGCTGGATGGTGTCGGATCGTATGCAATGGCATATTGCCAAGGTCAGTCAGTTTGTCATTTTCCCCTCCCCTCCCCCCTGCCCCCCCAGAAAAGCCAGATCATTGACGGGCAATGAAATGACCAGGGCGAAGCAATATCCCCCCTCCAACCCATCGCCTTCCACTACACGCGCAACTTCCGCCCGGGCCAGTCGCTCGTCGTGAGCGACGATCTCATCGCGTGCGAGGCAGACGAGCCCCCGGCGGCGTACACGCGCGATCTGGTGCACGTGTGCACGCTGACAACCGACCTGAGTGCTGTGCCGCGATCCCTGTTCACCCGTCTCACGACCACGAGGGGGGTCGAGTTCGATAACTTGGATTTCACGCTGGAGATGATTGTGGATAGTGCCGGGCTCGGGTTTGAGTTGAAGGTGGATGGGGTTCGGTACGGACGGGTTGATGCTGAGTTTCATTGATGAGATTGGTATGTACATACATACATGTACATGCGTACAGTGGAGCGTGATGATGGCGGTGGTGCACAGGCGTTCTTGCGAAGGCCTCGTTGGTGTAGAAGGGGTTGGTTATAGCGTAGCGATTCTTGCTGTTCGCTGTTCAGGATTATAGTTGTTGGTTGGTTGCGTGGGAGTTAGCCAGGCGTTGTAGGCAGGTGTCGAAGTGTTGTTGTTAGCTAGGTGATAAAGCGAGCCGAAGAGTTGGTCAGCCGGCGCAGATACATAACCTTATCAAGAAATGCTTCCGACAGCGATGTCGTCCAGGTTTCTCTGAGGACATCTCCACATGTGCATGCTGAGGGAAGCAGAATCTATCCCTCGCTCAACGTTTCCCATAGAATCGCCTTCTATTCTCCCACAAAGGCTCAACTGCTTTTCATCATCTCAACCTAAATCCTCCCACCCTACCCCGCCGCATCTAGCCCGATATCCGACCCTGTCATGACTTCCCCTTCCCAAGCAAAGACAGCCTCGCAAACCCACCCACGACAGGCGGCGTCTGCCTCGCCTTCATAGCCTCCAAGCTGTCATACAAAACACCGTCCGCACCGCCAGGCCTATAACCCCCCTCCGCAGTCTCATCACCACCAGCCCGCACCCCCTCATCCTCCCTCCTCTCCTCAGGAGGCCAAACCTCCTCCACCGCCTTCCTGCAGCCCTCCAAAACCTGGACCGTCAACTCCTCCACCGCCCTCGCCCGCTCCGCCATGTCGCGCCGCACCAGCCCAAACACAAGCCGCTCCACCTCCGGCTTGGTCGCCTCAACACGCTCAACGAGCCGCCGGACCGAGTTGACGAGGTATTCCTCCTCGTAGACGGTGCCCTTGCGCCCCCGCGCGCGCTTCTTCTCCTCGCGGCGCCGGTTCTTGCTCGTCGCGCGCGAGACGTTGCTGCCCAGCGTGCCGACGCTGCCCGGCCCCTTGCCGGTGTAGCGCGTGAAGAGGGAGGCGCTGGTGCTGAGGCGGGAGCTGGCTGCGATGGAGACGTCGTCCGGGATATCGGCGTTGTTGTTGTTGGTGCGGGAGCCGAACGGGTGCTCGCCCTCGTAGAACGCCAGCGGGTCCTCGCGCGCTTTGCGCCGCAGCTCGGCGATGCGCGGCACTTGGGCTTGCAGCTGCGCCTTGCAGTCGGCCAGGAACTCGGTCGAGCTGGAGAAGGCGTCGGCGAGGCCTGTGTCGATCACTGTGGGGAGCAGGTCCGGGCGCTTGTGCAGGGCCACGAGACGCAGGGCGTCGGCGAAGAGGTAGCCTTTGCAGAGGTGCTGGATGGCGGTGTCGAGGGAGGAGAGGTAGTCGAGGTGGATGGTGGCGGCGGAGGCGTGGTCTTTGGCTTCGCGGAGGGCTTCGGCGAGGGAGGTGGCAATTCCTTGGAGTGTTTCTGCGGTCAGGGGGGGCTGCTGTTGCTGGGCGGCATAGAGGCATTCGCGCCAGCAGGAGGTGCCGGCTTTGAGGTAGCAGTCGGTTGCATCGACGAAGTTGCCGAGGGATTCGTACGCCAGACCGGCTTCTTTGAACCGGGAGGTGGATTTGAGGTAGGCGGCGAAGAGGTCGGTGATGGCCCGGTGGTGCTGCTCCTCGCGGCGGTAGATGCTCAGGGCGTGCTGGTAGAGTTTGTGCTTGACGACATAGTTCTTGACATCGTCGAAGTTGCCGAGCGCCTTGAGGTGGTCCAGCGCCTTTTCCCAGTGCTCAAGCTTATCATCGACGGTGAACTGCCTCTTCAGCGTCGGCATCCTGTGTAGTTCTTGAATAAACGGCAAGTACTCGCGCGGATCGCGCTGAGATTGCTGGGCTACCAGCAGAGTAAGCTCCAGGTTATAAAGCCCAAGGGCATGGTCGAACAGCTGGTTAACGTCCGCCAGGAAGCAGATGTGCTCGACAGCACGTTCTGCTAGTGTCTCGTCCTCCTGCATGAGCTCGGCAACGACGAGCAGGCCATCGTCGAGCGCCGGTGGGTTCTTGCAGACGTGAGCGGTAATGATATTCTGAAGGTTGGCCTTCTTCTGGGACCGCAGTCTCTGCAGGACGGCATCGCAGATGGTGTTGATCTTCCCCGGCTTCGCTGCGGCCTTTGGATCCGACGGTTGTTGAGCGGCAGTCAACCTGGAGTCCCTGTACATCGTCTGCGTAACATCCTCGTCTCTGAGAACAAGGTCAGTACAGCCCCCTCCATATCTCGCAGAAAGCGTCAACGTACTTGAGTGTCGACAAAAACAGATCGACGTTGGCCGGGTCATTCACTTGGTCAAGGAAGAGGCCGACGTTTTCTAGGAACTGCTCGGGACGGTGGTCGAACAGGATGTTCATATCCACGCGCTGGGTTCGGCATGTTACAAAAGCAGAACCGTAATCTTTCTGCTCCACTAGCCTCCTGATACCAGCCAGAACCATGGCACGCGGATAGATGGTCTCGAGGTTGCCGCGCGGCATCTGCAGGACCAGGCTCATCTTGGTAGGGATAGCGGTGACGAGCCGGGCCCCTCGCTCGATGCTCCGGCAACGTTCGTCCCTCTCAGGGTCGTCCGGCGGGACATAGAGGTCTTCGATGGTCAGAGCCTGCTCACGAACGCTGAAAGACATGCCCTTACCTTGCTCTGACGCCAGGTGAACAAACTTGACGAAATGGCTGCTGGTGGTGAATATGAGATGGTTGTCGGTGACGAGGAACGATGTGCAACTCTTCGCGAGCTGCCGGGAGTTTGCGTATAACTGTCCGTTCCTCGACAAGCCGAACGCAAGGACCTCGTCCTTATGCACCACGCAGCTGATCCAGGGGAGGAAAGTGGGAAACTGGACTGGCAAAGGTAAGTGCCCTCCTCCGGAGATGCAGCTCAGCCTGCCGGAGACATGCTGGGCCATGACTCCTTCGATCGAACCCGAACCGGGCGTTGTTATTGTGGATATTGAGTCTGCATCCGTTTTCAGCCATGTCTTTGCCTCCGGGCCAGAGCCAAAGTCATATCGCAACAGTTGAAGGTCGTCGGCCATGTGCAGGACTTGGACCTCGGTGGGCGAAGAAAAGCCGATCTGGAGGAGAGACTCCTCATACCATTGGGAAACCGTCTTTTCAAACACTGCCGTAGACACGTGTCTCGGAGCGGAAAGGCGATGACCCTTGGCTTCAAGGGCAAAGAAGCTGACACCGACCCGGTGCAGAACCGCCATCGAGGAGCAGTCAGTGGCAAATGCCACGTCGATCGCGGGAGACTCGACTTCGAGCTCGCACATTGCCATCGGAGGCGGAGCGTTGGCAGTCCGGAACGGCGTGAACTTGATTGTCTGCCCGTCGATGACTGCCACGGCCCCGTGGTCGTGCGGGGGCTTTGTCGGCCCTCTGGCGACCGCAAAGGCATATTCATTTACAAGAACCTTGCCTGCATCGAGGATACATTGTTAGAGCGGCACATGGTCATGAGAAAGGGGCAGTAGAGCTAACCTGTCGTCGCTGCCGCAAGGAGGAGCGGTTTCTCAGCGTGCCACGAGAAAACCGGCCACTGGCGCCACTCGGAGTGCCCACAGAGAATCTCCTGCTTCAGATACCAATGGTAGTTACCCATCGTCCATAGCTGGACCCGGTCCTTTAAGACGACAGCGAGGACCGTTGAGTCTGAATTCCATTCCAGAGCCAAGTTTTCAAGAGCCTCAACGGGGGCTCGGAGGGTAAATTGTCCGTGTCGCAGACCATTCCTCTCAAAGAAGGCCACGTCTACACGGTCAGGAAGCCGCTGGATACCAGCTACCAGGTTGCCCTCGGGCCGCCAGCTCAGACCGCCCTCGAGGCCGTCAACAGGTTCGCTGACGCTGTCCAGCTCACCCTCCCGGTTGTAGACGCGGATGACGCGCCGCACGCCCTCCTGGAGGTAGTTGACGGCGACAAACGCGCCATCTCCTCTCCAACTGATGCTGCAGCGTCCATCGTCTTTCGGGCTGGGCGTGCCCTCGTCCACCTTCTCAGGGATGGTAGGATCCCGCAATGCCCTGGCCTTGGCGCCTCTCCCCTGAAACTGCGTTTCCTTCTTGCCCCATCCGACGGAAACGTGTTTGGAGAGCTTCAAGTCCTCGGCGGAGAGGCTGACCTCAGCGATGACATCGAAGCTCCGGCTCATGAATACCACCTTGGCGTCGCCGGTCGCAATGACGAGAAGCTCCTCGTCCGGAGACCAGCGTGCCGCGGCGATAGATGGCGAGAGAGTTCCTACAATCTCCACGTGCGCCTCGCCGGGGACAGCGATGCCTTCCTCATCTTCCGTCACGGTGACGATGTCGCCGCCGGCCATGATGACGCACGTGGTCAGCGTATCGCTGAAGTAATGCAGGGTCCTGACGACATCTGGCCCGCCATTTTGGTTCGAGCTCGAGGCATCCCACGAGGCGATGAGTCTCGAGTGTCTATTGCAGATCTACTTAGGATGCGTACCCCCAGCGACAGACACGGAGGATGAACGATCTTACAGATGTGACGGGGAAGAATTGTGCGTATGTCTAGCAAGCCGAAGAAGTTCGATCTGAGGGTCTCCGGCGACCGGGCCGCATGCGACAATCACCTCATCCCGGGCAACATCCCAGCAGGACGCCGAGATGACTGATGCCGAGACCGAGAATGAGTCCGGCACTCGGAAGACGCCATGCCCGATGTTGCGCAGGTTCCGCATATCGACCGGTCGAGAGCCTTGTCAAATCTCAGCAAAGTGGAAGCTGGGACTAGATGTGCAGTGAAATCATGGTCAAATCTCACTCTAGCTTCGGGATTTGTCGGCACTTGGCGGGTAACGTTAATGCACCTTAGTGTTGCAAAAACTTAAAAATGCAAAAATTTGTGCAAAAAGTGGCAAAAGAGGATACTGAAAAGTTTGAAAATGAGCATCTCACAGCTTCAGACTAGGATCTACTGGTAACACCTGAGACTCCCAAGGCACGGCACGAGGCCGGTGGTCCAAACTGAAGATGAGGACCTGGTCAGCTATTCTGTGATAGTCACCTGGGCGTTGGTGGTTTGTGTCGAATACCATGAATTCCATCATCGTACCAGCACAAGGAACTTTAACAGAAACTGAGATGTGAAGCCCTATGAGAGTGTTAGGGAATGAAGTCTCATCGATAACCTTTGGCGGTGCGGGGCCAGAACCTTCCCGCTTGGTGTCAGTGCGGTGGCCCCACCATCGGTCTGTCGATCAGCTATGATGTCAGCCAATCAGAGCGCGCTTTCCATGGCGAGACGCGGTGAACTGTGCTGCAAGGGTGAGCCGAAACTTGCAGGCGTGCAGCTCTCGAGCACCAAAGCTTTGAACCTCCCTGGTCATCAGTGCATCCTAACCATCAGTGCGCATTACTGTACTTAACCCAGACCGCAGCCCCGTCCGGAGTAGATTCTAAAGTAGGACTCTTCACCACAGTTCAGCTACCTACTTAGCCATCTGATTTCAGATAATAAATTTACGATGGACGAATCCTTCAGAAGACCCTCGTCCTCCGCGCGGCGCGTGTACCTCGCTGAGCACCTCTCCCTGGCACCGCTCACCTCCCGTCTACCGATCATGGACTATGACTACGACACAACCTCTACCCCTCCTCACACGACCTACGCCCAGGGCAGATCTGCCCCTACAACCCCGCGGCTTCTCGAGCATTCCTCAGAACGACCGCCCACATCCCGCGCGGCACGGGGCACCTCTGTCCCTGCCTCCCATAGCCCCCCCGCGACCCTTTCCAAGAGCAAATCCGCCAACCATCTCGCGGGTAACAACCGCCAGCGGCACCACACCCGACGCGCGACTGCCGGGGCCGCAGTCCGTCATAACAACCATAACCACCACCAAGAGCCGAACGACCCAGACTGGATCTACCGCCTCGGCACACTGATCTCCGCCGAGGCCCGCGAGGCCCGCGGCCAAAGCTGGCTGGTCTCCCGCGCCAGTTCCAGCAGCCTCGCCAGCAACCACAACCCGCTCCTCTCGCCGGCAGGTTACCTATACGGCCAGGACGAGACGGATCAGTACACGGCGTCACGGGAGCGGGCGGCGCTAGTTACGAGCCGCCACGCCAGCCGCCGCGGCAGCGTCCAGCACGGCAGCGTCCAACATTCGCCCGTGCATAGCCGGTTCGCTAGCCGGACGGGTAGCCGCAGTGCCAGCTATCTCAGCTTGCCGGCGACGCCTGCGGATCGAAGGGGGTTCGCATTCAACGGGAACGGAGAGGATTATTTCGACGGTGGTGGGGCGACTGGAGCGAATGAGGAAGGAGGACAGGAACAGGGCGAGGACATCCCTGGGCCGGAGTTTGTCAACCTGGACGAGACTCTCGAGGCGGCTTTTGAGCTCGAGGAGGATGCGAGCGCGGATGACGAGGCATATATCCGGCGGCTGGTGAAGGGGCAGAAGGGTGGGGTGTGGTCACGGTTTGCGAAGATGTTTGGGTTCAGCTTATCCTCCGTCTCGGAGGAGGACGACGAGGAGGAAGAGGATGAGTGGGATGGTGTGGACGGGGAGTCGGAAGGAGCCGAGGACGGTGTTGAGAGTGTGCGGGCGGCGAACCTGAAGAGACTTCAAGCGGCTACGATAACGGCTATGGGGGAAACTCGCGTTCCACCACCTCCCGAAGACCAGGGTGGATGGCGGGATGCGGCGTGGCTTATGAGCGTGGCTTCGAAGGTGCTCTTCTGAATGGCCCCGGCAAGGCTGCACATCAACAAGTCTACGCCTCATTGCTGCAGCATATTTGTTCATAGGGTTGCTTCCGGTTCTGCCAGGCTGACTCCCAAGGCACCCGTCCGCCTACTGTGTAAGCGCGTCGCGGTGGTTGGAGTTGTCTGAAGCGATAATCTTTTCTTTTCAGGCCTTAGGAGCCCTCGAGGAGGCCATCAAAGGCCACTTGACTAATCAATAATACGATGTTAACTGACCACCACTTCTTACGTTAAGCGTGCCCAGCATTCTACTACGGTCTACAAGTCAGTTAGTCCCACCACCTTCGGCAGCCAAGGTCCGCACCGTGCCCACAGACTCCTCGCTCCGCAATCAATCCCGGTGGTGTTCCGACCCATCCATCCATATCATCTCACGGCGCCCTCCGGTCCCCGCTCGCCTCACCTGTTGGGACCCTCCTCGCCAACGGCAACAACAATACCACCACAAAGCACCCGAGTTTGACTCCGTCGAACCATGACACAATTGTTTAGATTAGGCAAAGCGTCCGCCCTTGTGGTTTTCGGTTTTACTGTGATAGGCTCGCCCCTAGACCCTTGACCGGTGGGGAGAAACGACTGGCGGGTGCTGGCTCAAAAACCTGTTTTTGAAAGTGTCACTACTGTGTATGCAAGTCCCCTCATGCAGCTCGGCGACTTTTTTTGATGGTATGGGATGGCTATGGCTTCGCGTCCGTCCCGAATGTGATGAATGAGGAAGAAAAGAAACGGTAAGACGGTCCAGGCCGGGCATGGCCGGTATCCTTGGGGAACCGGAAGCCGTCTAGCTTGGCGACTTTTCTACTGGGATTGCTGATCGCGCGGCTGGTGATGTTGCTGACTGAGTGTGAGCATAGTCTCGAAGTCTTTTGGAAGGGTTCGAGTCTTGCGTCTGAAGCAGCGAGTCTGATGGGGACTGTTCGGGATCTCCGCGGGCAGTTCATAGTGCCGGTATCCAAGCGACCCTCCAAGTGAGGCCGGGATACCATGTTTACTAAGCGGGGAGGGGAGTCAGTCCTTCGTGCCATTGCGCTCGGTGAAACGGTCCTAAGCGCACGGCAACGCGATATTGAGTCGATTTCCATCGAGATGGTGCCCAAGATTCTTGCCTCGGCCGAGCATGATAGGTTCACGCACGCCGGGTAGCTAAGCAGATGGACGAGCATCTCCTCGTGGCATCGTTGGTATTGAGCCGTTGTGCCTGGAATGGCAGCGGACACCGCCCGCGAACCATCAAGTACAGATGAGCGCTCTCCAAGTGAGTGTTCGGACGATGTGATCAGTTGGAAAACAGCCTTACTGGCGTCCTTATCGGGCAGATTGTCCGTCTCCGCCAGAATGGAGAGGTGCCGGGCCGGGCGGGAGAAGAACCTTCAACCATCCGAGGCTAACCGGGAGGAATTTGGGCCAGACTTGGTGCGTGTAACGGAGCAGTATCCCTCCGTTTCGTGGTCTTTCCCGTTCCTGTTTTGATCAATACACTGTCAGTGACTGTGTAAGGGAACTGCGGAGAGTTGTGCGCCCCGCCCCGACAAGACCGCAAAGGATAGATAGGCTGACTCGGGCTTGCGTCTCACCTGCACCGACAACGGTGCCGATACCCGGTCGAGTTGGAGCAACCAGCGAACATCACCTGCAACCGTCACTGGAAGAACCGGCCCTTTCAGGGATCGTAGCCCGGAGGGTCGTTAGCACCCCACCCAACATTAGGCAGATCATCTGGTTCCCTTCCGCTGTCCAATGAGCTCCCAACTCACCCAAGAACCCTGAATCTTGAAGAAAGAAAGATACACTTAAAGAAAACTGCCAGTTTCCCAGCTGCTTTTGCTGAAGCGAGTGCACCCCAAACCGCAGTCCATGTTTCACATACGCTCTGGTTGGTCGGGCATGTCATGGCTCCGTGCATGCACGCTCTGAAAGGTCGTGCTCCCAATGACGACAAGTTTGCAGAATGACGTCGAGATTACAGATGAACTCCATTGCCGCTGCCCCACTCAGCGACGTGAAGCGAAAGGGTCCAGATGCCGTGGGGGCTGGCTTGGCGCCCAAAGCTGGTACTGCCCGTTTAACTGCAGCTCCTGATATTTGCATAAGTATCGCTCCCTCGGCTTCCTTTGCCGAGCGTTTCTCTTTCGGCCAGCAACAGAAAAGTGTTCTGCGGTGGAGAGACCGAGTCGGCGGGAAGCGTCTCCGGACGGCATGATTGAGACTTGCCTCGAGGTCGATACCACATCCGGCCCCCCGCCGCCAGGAGCTCCCTGCAAGTTGCATCTTGTAGCAGCCCACCGATTTAGGGTCGGGGTTCCATAGACTGGGAATTCGCTGCGAGAACTGTAGGTCTTAGCATGTGCAGCTTGCCGCACTTTCCGGCCAAGCTACAATACAGACAGAGACTACAGAGTATTCTCTTTAATACGTTACCTTGTTCATCATCTGTATTCCATTTTATCAAAAGCATACCGTTATCCCGAAGGGCTAATAGGTCCCTGCATTCTCGAAAAAAGCACTCAGCTGCCCCTCCTTTTTCGCTCCGCAGTCGGTTCTGTGCTGTAACGTGGCTCGGTGTCAGTCCCTCGCGAGGCCATGAGGTCAGATGATTTTACGTCACCGGCTTCAAAGGTGAATGAACAGGCGCTCCACATAGAAGACGTTCTGGATCGGGTTGTCGCTGGATGTGCACAACACTGTCTCAATCACCCTCAATGCTTGCCTACCTGGCAGAGCCTGGATACCGTATAGCCCTGTGAGGACCACCATCAAACCTCTTCTGCTCCAGCTTACGGTACAAACGTGTACAGGTTGGCACGGTAGGATAGACACGAGCGGGACATGGCCCAAACCCGGTTGGAAAGCATCGAGTCAGGAGTGGGGGGGAAGTTGGGAGAAGCGCTTTCGAACTGTCGATCATTGGCTCTGCATAATGCAGCCCGTTTGGACCCTGGCTTTAGAAACCGATCAGAAATCTAAAGTACAGTAGGTATGTACATGCTGCAAAGTAAGACAACTGGCAAGCAAACCGATGAAGGCAGGAATTTGATCGCTGTACTCTCGTCCGGTGTACAGGCATATTCTATCATCGTCGTGTATATATAATATAGCCGGATGTCCGAGAACCATGGCGGCGGGGTTGAGTTGTGCTGCTCAACTGCTACCTTATTCTAATGCGGGGCTAGTATCTCTTGGGGAAGTGCTTACACAGTAGCGGTAGCTGCATTCCAGATATAACAATGTCGTCGTGTATGCCCTTCCGATATGATTCTTCATTGATAATGCAGAAGAGCCTCGTTTAAGTGCATTGCCTAACTAACAGTCACGGCCATTGTCAGTCCATTGAACACAGTCACACTTGCGTCATCCTCGGACGGCTAAGGACTCTCCCCAAATGGGGCACCGGCACCTGACCGAGCTATCACACGAGCAAGAGTTGGCAAGTCAGGAAGCCGGCAGGAAGGGAAAGTATGAAACACTCAAAAGCTTTTCGAAGTTCCTCGGGCTGTCGGATGGCCACAGAGAACAAAGACAAACTGCCTGTGGTTACCTAGCTGCTGAGTGTGCGGAGTGGGATTCCCGTTCTGGTGTGACACGGGTATTTAATAATTTAAACATCGCTGTCGTTCTATGTGGATCTCACACACTGATCCGCCATTTGGAAAAGTGCATCTGCCTTGTTGGTAAAGTGTGTGTATGTTGCTTGCATTACCTCGACTCTAGACTCCCGATCGGCCATTGACCTCCCCACCTCGAATCCCAACCCTCTTTCCCTCTCGTCTAGTGCCCTTGGTCAGTGACTCCCCGCTCTTGGGCAGTCACTTTCCTGAGGAGCAGGACCACCTAGTTTGCCCCTTCTTCTCCTACCCCGCCATAAATTTTCGCAACTCACATCGTCACCCGCTAACATCGAACGTAATAAGGGATCTAAGACCACCGATCTCTCTTCTCTTGTATCGTCACCGCAAGCCGCATCCCTTCCACAGCCGCCGGCCGGACTGGAACCCCACCTCTTTCCGCGACTGACGCGCAAATTAGGTAAGGCGTTTCCCCAAAACCTCACCCCTGCCCACGGTCCTTGTCAGACAACTTGAACTAAGAGCGCTGCTGGGCAGACGTCTTGTGGTGCTGCCCTCCGTGTGAAGACGCCGGCTGTGCATTGTTGTCTGTGCTTCGCACATCGATATATCGGTACTTATTCTGTAAGCTCATTTCCATAAGACCGATTTCGCATTCCAACCCCGCCGTGTCCTCTCTGATCGGCTTGCCACGAGGTTTTGCGTGCCCCTCCTGTCACGATAATCCAAAGGCATTGTGCGTCAGCGCGGGAACAGTTTGCACTTGATCCCGTCTGCGCAGACAGGGCTCTGGGCACCCTAGAGAAGGACTGGAACACCTCGACGCCTGGCCTCGATCCTAGGTTCCCCAGGCTCTACCCTGTCCTTCACATCTCCTCGCCTTGTCGAGATCTACCTTTCTATCCCCCTTCCCAAGGATCGCTACCATGCACCACTTCGCAACTACGCTTAGGGACGACAATAGGGTGTGTGAGGTCGAGTGGCAGGCGATACCAGCAGCTAACCGACGGTCGTGGTCACAGGATAGCCAAGACATGGACAACATGCCGGACTTCGGAGACCATGTGGACGACCAGATCTTCTCCCAGATCCTGGAGATGGATGAAGATCAAACAGACCGTGACTTCAGTGCCCCTTTAGTCTTCGGCTTCTTTGAGCAAGCGCACGAGACCTTCGAGAAGATGCAGGATGCTCTGTAAGTCCTGTCTGTGCCGTCATATGGATTCTTTTCCCCCTGTGCGGTTTAGACGTGGTAGTCAAGCCGACCGACCCTACACTCCAGCAAAGCCCGATGTGTCTGATTTCTCCTCATTGTTCTCAGAGTCTGCATGGCCCAGCAGTCGTCGAATGGCAAACAACCAGGGACAGGGCATTGGACTAATGGCGGCTTTGTATCAACAAACAGGAGCGCCAACGATCTGTCGACGCTCTCGGGGCTTGGCCACTTTCTGAAGGGATCCGCAGCGACACTGGGGTTCAACAAGATTAGGGACAGCTGTCAGGTCATCCAGCAGTACGGGCACAAGTTGAACGTGGACGGAACCAGCGAGCCCGACGAGGCGGTGTGTCTCAAGAAAATCGCGGAGGCTCTCAAGACGGCGCAGGTCGACACGACGGAGCTAGAGAAAATGATGACGGGGTACTTCAAGAAGCCGGAGTGATGGACCACACCCGACTCGCTGGTGCATCGGTTCCGACGGTTGAGGCACCCACCCTCGACATCAGATCGGTGACAGCAACAGGTGGGCGTGGCTTCCTTGCCAAAACAATGGGCCAGCTGCACGACTAAACGGCTGAGCAGCAGTAAGCTGTTTGCGTAATGGGCAGGAGGGTAATGCAGAGGGCCACTTCTTGGGCCAATTTCAACAGTACAGTGCATGAAGACAGCGAAGACAGCGGCAGAGCCCGAATATGCATTCCTCGTGAGGTCACGGTATGGAAATGGGCATGAGGCATCGAAAAAAGAAAAGTGGGTACCGCCAGTGTCGTGTGGGTTATACGAGAGGGCAGCTCGCATATCTCGGCAAGTCGGGGTAGACGTGCAGCACTACTTTGGAACGTTGGGATACTCGGGGGCCCTGACTAGGTGCAAGGGTGCCTAGTCTTTGGGAGGTGCTGGTCGTGGCCTCATTCATATCACGTCCTTCTGAAGACTGAGTTGCCCTTTGATTAGGTACTCTCGACCGTGAGCTCTGGTGATTCCGTTTGTGAATGCCACCTAACAAGGATTGTCAACGGACTATCACTACGCACAGACCATATCCTCTCTTAAACATGATCGAACCCAACCCGGGAACCACATTTCTCGACCCGACAACTACCTAACGCCACCAGCATCAAGTCTATCCACAAACTCATTCTCCTAGGAACTCAATATCACCCTTGTGGTGACACAAAGCATCACTCAGACACAACGGGCCCAATCGCCAAGGCGTCGCCACGGAGGACCCCTCATCCTCCCAACCCATTCATTCACCACCAGAAAGCAACGGGCCATCACAAGCACTAGCAAACATTAAACATTATCGAAAGAAATGCCCCCCAAAAAGCCAATCCCAACCCACTTCCTCTGCATACCCCTCGTGACAGCCCACTCCCGCCCGCAGCTAGCTGCCTCGCTGTCCGCCTTCCGCTCCGACGTCACCTCCCCGGTCCCGCTCGGCTTCGGCCTGGCCGAGGACGCCATCCGGCCCCTGGGCACGCTGCACCTCACACTGGGCATCTTCAGCTTCCCGCGCGGCGGGGAGGAAGACGGCGAGGCGCGGCTGGCGCGGGCGAGGGAGGTTCTGGCGGGGCTGAAGCTGAGGGAGATATGGAAGGGGGTTAGGGGGAATGTGCCTAGGATGCCCGGGTCGGACGCGGAGGTGGTGGGTGCTAAAGGGGCAGGGGCGAAGTTGGAGGGGGAGGAGGAGGAGGAAAGGCCCAAGATTACGCTCCGCGGGTTGACGTCTATGCAAGCGCCGACGCAAGCGGCTGTGCTGTATGCGCCGCCGGTGGACCAGCTTGGGCTGTTGCAGGCGTTTTGCGAGAGGGTCAGGGACGTGTTCCGGGAGGCCGAGGTCATGGTTGACGAGGGGCGGCCGCTGCTTCTGCATGCTACGGTTGTGAACACCGTGTATGTGAAGAATAAGAGGGAGTGGAATAACGGTAAGGCTGGGAACACCGGTAGCAGCAAGAGGGGGAGAGGAGGGAGGGGAGGGGGCAAGTGGGAGCGGTTGGTGTTTGATGCCACGGGGATTATGGATCGCTATGAGGACCAGGTGTGGATGGAGGACGTGCCCGTGGAGAAGGTGGCGATCTGTAGGATGGGCGCGAAGAAGGTGGTTGTCGATGGTGAAGAGGACGAGGCATACGAGGTCGAGGCTGAGGTCGAGTTCTAAGAGCGCTACCAACGGTTTGGCAGTTACTGGAATGGTGGAACTCCAGCTTCAGCGGATTGGAGAGCGTCCCATTACCTACACGCTCTCTCAATTATCAGTTACCCGGGCCTGGGATGGTTCTCCCGTTGTGCAGCTTCTTCCCTCACCGTGAGCCGGGACGCCTGATAGGGTCTGAAGGGAGGCACCTCAGGGAGGTACACGTACCGGTTCTGTATAGTATGCTGGAGTACGGACCCACTTGACCCTCCGACCGGCCGCCTGAGTAGGTACCTAGGTACGTACTCACAAGCTCGGGCCACCCCCACATCGTCCTCCAGGACCCAAGGCTGAGCTGGTCCAAGCCTCCCAGGAGATGGTGCTGATTTCAGCAGCCTCCTCGCTGGGTTCAGCAACTTGACCTTTCTTTTTTGAAACTTCAGCAACCTGACCGAAAAAGTCTATGCCTTATTTTCTTAGCTGCGCCCATACAAAACCCAGGTACACTCGCTTTCCTGCATCGCGAAGGGGTTTCTGCATATAGGTCTCAATGCACCCAACCACATTGGCCCATTCCAAATTCGGATATGGTGATATTACTGTCCACTTACATAGTGTTGAGCATATATACAATGTAAAGAGCCCACCAAAAAAGACACATATGAACTATATTGGGAAACGACGTTGTGGGTGCATGTATATTATTCAACACCATACAAATAGAGGGACAGATGGACGGAATTATCACCATATGCGAAGTGGTGGAACTGGGCCAATGTTGTGGTTATATGGTTGTGGCGATCTTGGTATGCAGCTAAATTGGGCTGTGCGGAGAAACCCCTTCGCGATGCAGGAAAGCGAGTGTACTTGGGTTTTATATGGGCGCGGCTAAGAAAATAAGGTATAGACTTTTTCGGTCAGGTTGCTGAAGTTTCAAAAAAGAAAGGTCAAGTTGCTGAACCCAGCCACCCTGCGTGGTGGGGGGCCTGGGTGCCGTTTTAGGAGGCCCAGCGAGTAGAACATCCCACCCGAGAACATGCTAGATTTGTTGTCTGGTCCAGGCAGCGGCAGCATATTATTACGTCGCCTCCAAAATTGGTCAGCAAGGACTGATCACACGGATTAGATACCTCGAGCCGGAGCATGCCATGATGCAGTCTGCAAACCGCAACCACGCCGCGCACTCTCGCCTTGTCTTGAAGGTCCTCGAGCCCGTCGGCTAGCACAACGGCCGAGCCGAAGAGTAATTTTACTGAAGAGATACCTACTTTACACATGCCTCGTAAGAACATGCCCTCGCCCGAGAAGCGCCGTCCGCCCGCGGGTGCCGGACCCAAAGGCGCCGGCATCAACGGCCCGCGGTCTCCGCCCCGTCCGTCCCGCACCACCCCGAGCAGTCCCCGCAAAGGCGGTAACAGCAGCAACAACACCAGCACCGCTCCCAGTAGTACCAGCACCTTCATCGCCCCTCCTCCCCGAGCAGCCCTAAGCGGCGCGTCCTCACTAGCCCCCGACAACCCGCGCAACAACAACAGCAACAACAACCCCAGCAGCAAAGATGCCGCCGGTCCGGGTCCGGGGTTGCTCCTACTCAACGCACCAGCAAACCGCCGTTCCCCGTCCCCATCGCCGTTACCACATCTCGCAACAGGCGCCGCATCAGCAGCAACAACGACTACCGCGGCCGCGCCGACTATCACCCTGGCCAGCGCGCAGTCGGCCCTGCGCGAGAAGGAACTGCGCATCGCCTCGCTCGAGCGCGAGCTGGCGCTGATGGAGGCTGAGTTCGTGCGCGAGCTGGACAAGCTGAGCAGCGCCGAGAGCGAGACGGCGGCGTTCTGGCAGGGGAAATACGCCGCCCTCGAAAAGCAGCTGGCGCTGACGCTGCAGGCGCAGGTGGAAACTGCTGCTGCTGCTGCTGGGTCGGGTGCTTATATGAGACAAAAGGAGAAGGGTGAGGATGAGGAAAGGGAACGAGAGAGGGAGAGGGAGAGGGAGAGGGAGAGGAAGAGGGAGAGGGAGAGGGAAAGGGAGAATGAGGAAAGGATGGAGCAGGAGATGGATGAGTTGAGGGTTGCGTGGGAACGGACGAAGGAGATGCTTGCTAGGAGGGACGAGGAGGTTGCGCAGCTCAGGGCGCAGGTGAGAGGGCTCAAGGAGTGGGTGAGCACGAGTACTCGGACGGATGGGCAGGCTCAGACGAGTGACGAGGTGTTTGGGGAGGGGATGGCCAGGCTGGGCAACGGATTACAAAACTGGGTCCTGGTGAATTTTAGGAGGGCGAAGGTTGGTAAGTCTTGTCGCCCGTTTCTGTTCGTGTCTTCTCCTTGTTCGCTGGGGAGAGCTCTTGGGTGGGGACTGACTGCAGCAGACCTGTCCAACGCCGATGAAGACACAATCTCGGAATTGGCCCGTCTGGTGCCCATGTACGAAGAGCTAGCCTCGACCTTCAAAATCCATCTGCTTCAGTCGGTCGTGTCGCGATTGCTTGTTGAACTCGTGTTTGACGCCTACTTCGTTGGGCTTCCGACCGATGTGGCGGGCCAGATTAGGCAGGTTGAGACCTTTCTATCATCCTTTGGTAAGACGTCTTAGCGCCGACCTAGATCGGGCGATGACATACTCATTGTCGCGCAGCATCATCTCCCGAGTCGACCAACCAATGGCGCTCCCTTACCCTTACGATCCTCAAGAAAGACGCCAATGAGAAGTTACACACAGAAACGTCGGCCGTCGTTGACACGGTCGTGTCCAAAGTTAACAAGCTGCTCGACTCAATCACGAACACCGAAGCAACTGAGGCGCGGGATCAAGGCTTACAGGCGCTCGTTTCCAGCGCCATTGAGATCTCGCGGCTGCTGGCCGTGCAAAAGGCCGTCTTCACGGTTGAGATGCCCGAGATCCTCCCGCACCAGCGGACCATGTTTGACGCCGAGACCATGGAAGACATCGGCGGTGAGGACGAGGACAGCCTGGCGGACAGGGACATTTGCTGTGTCACGTTCCCGGGCATCATTAAGCGGGGAGATGAGAGCGGAGGGCATTTGCAATATCGGAATGTTATTTCCAAGGCAAAAGTGCTCTGTATTCCGGAGTAATGGGGGCGACCCGTGGTTCCATTACGACGTGGAGTTGAGAGCTCAAGGTGTCATGATGTTCTGAACTGGTCGGAGGATCAAGCCGCCGCTCGAGGTGTCTCGGAAGCAACTGGCATGCTGACCTCCGGAAGCTGGCTTCCTGTTCTTCAGCCAGCATTAGCAGCCTGCTTGCAGTTCGCATGGTGCATGCGGAAGCTGATGATCGGTCGCCAAAACAGGCTTCAGCAAGGTTGTACCGGACGCTCTTACTGACATGTACGCTGCGGCAGAGTTCGCCAGCTCATTGGGCGTGCCCAACGCAGAGCCTCAATTCACCCCGCTCTCTCTAGCCGATGACGCCGACTTGTCGACTGCGGGGTGCGTGGCATGTCAGGCCATGTTCTCAGCGGGTATCCGCGAGATTACAGGTGATGGCATGGCGACTTGGAAGCGGAAGCAGAGTACTTTTCGGACATCTCTTGGATCACGAATCGGAACTCGCCAGCGAGAGAGCATACCTCCGTATAAAGCAAACCTTCGGCTAGTTGACAGGCGTTCGAGCGGCTTGCATGGTTATTCCACGGCGAAGCTGCCTCGACTATGCATGCAGATGCTCTTGGCGTCCAGGAGCTACTAGTTGTCCGCGGTACGAACGCAGTTGACGAAGGACAGACGCCCTCAGGGGTTTATGTTCCCGGGGCACATCATTGGTATACCACACATATGTATGCTACTAAGTGGATGTCGGCTCTGAGGCATGCAACGGCCTCCCAAGTACAAGGCAAACAGACGAACGCAGAATCGCGTTGTCTGAGACGGGATGAGGTCTGTGCCAGTTAATATCAGGATAGCTAAGCGGCAGCCGGCTTATCACGCTGCATGCCGCGTTGCGGGGACGGCTTGATCGGGTAATACCCCGTACACAGTACATGGTGTTCGCAAGAAAGGAAAAAGGCCGACGGCTGGGCTCTCACTGAGTGCATTCGCCCTGATAGGTCTGGTTTCGCCATGGTCTCGAAGAGTATGATGGCTGCCCACCGGAGAGCGCTTAACCATGGGTACACAGCCGAAGAGCGTCCCAGGACCACAGATAAGGTCGAGAATCGCAGTACATTCCAAAAGTGCCTGTCAAACCATCGACCACTTGGTGTTGGTAGTACCCAGTGGCGCTTGCCCACCCCTGAATAAGAGCTGACGGATTGATCATCCCATTGCTTGCTCGCGGAATTCCGTCGGACACCCGCTCCTCCGCCGAAGCTCTGGACCAGTTGAGAGGCCGAAGAGCCGTCCGCACTTAAACCATGAACAGCCAACCTCTTGAAAGCCATTATCACCAGTGTGACATTGGTGGCACACGGCGCTTGGTCAGGTTGATCAAGACGTTATGCGCTCTTGCGTGACGAGACAGAACATGAACTATGCGCGAGCGCGGGAACTTAATCCGACAGAGTCACACCAGTTATTGAATCTGGCAGTGCAATCCACAGTGATCTCGCGCCTGCCATGGCGTGTCACACGCCGATAGGTGCCGCGCCCAAGGTGCACCGAGCTTGCACTTGATCATCTTGCGCCAATGCGGGGAGAAGCGCATGAAGCAGAAGCAAATGCACGGGAATCGCAGGCAGACTTGGCCCGAGTTTGCGGTGAAAGATCGCACAATGAATGGTTGCTATACAACAGCCCACGGACACTTGCCCCTTTCTAGCTTCACTCGAAGTCTTGTGAGACCGCTTGCAGCGACACCGCCAGGACGGCAGCCAGCCATCGACTCCCTGAGTTGCATTGCAAACACCCGACGACAAAAGTTCCTCGAGTCGCGTCGTGTCGATTGCCGGGGCGGCGCGCAGAGAGATATCGATTGGATGGGTAAGACAAGCGGTCTGATGCCGACGTGAGTGCGTGGATGGGCGGGTTCGGGACGGCACTGGATGGCGTGCACATGCAGTTGGTCCCAAAGGTGGGATCGCTTATCCCCGGGTCTTCGCACATGCACATCTTCGGATCGGGCAGGAGATGCAGAGCCCAGGAAAAATGAATCGATGGACAGAACCATGCAGGTCGATCCAATCTGCCAAACTGTAAGTCGTAGATGGAAGGAACGATATCGAGTACACAAATGGCGGGTAGAGGAAACGGCGACTTCCCTTCATTAGGATTTGGTTGAGTAACGCCCGCCTCCTTCCTTCCTTAAAATCATCCATCCCCGACCGGACTGGTGATCTGTTTTATCTGAGGCACCATCCCTGATCACATCTTCAGTCCGAATAGGCATTGGCGTCAGATACTCGCTTGCTGAGATCTCAAAGGTACCCCGACTCTCAGAACAGCCGCCCCTCGTCTTAGTTGTTGTCGTCGAAATAGCAACAGCCAAAAATAGCAGCGTTGCTTACGTCGATCGAGCGCGTCTTTAAGAGACCAGGCACTGGCTCGAAACTTCCCAATTCTCGTCGTCTGGGTGTCCATAGCCCGATCTCTCCTCGTTCTTCCATCACATCGCAGAGCCATAACTTCGGGTTGGGCTAGGAATCGCCGCTGCCGTTCTGGGTGTTAGTAGTATCGCACCCCAGTCAACACGGCTCACCCCCCTCAGCGTCGCACCCCTCCCCGCAGCACCCAGCTTGCATCCCGATCGGCCGCCACGTCCCGTCGCACCACACCACTGTGATGGGATCCAACATCAATCCCGACGAGATCCAGGACTTCCTTCGGGGTTACCGCAACCCAGCGTACGGATCTGGCCAGGTCCCCTACTTTGGCTATGCCGATGAGCCTCGCTGGTATCCGCCAGTGACGGGCGACGAAGTGCCGGACGATGTCAGCTCTTCGCAGTTCCAGTTCGACGATGCACGAACCGAATACACGACATCAACCGTGAAGTCGCCAGCCTACACCGTGAACACCAGGAGATCCGCCGCAACATCTTCGATCTTCAGCCGAGACGACGGCCTGAGCTCGGTGGGACGGCATTCGGCGCCGTCGGTAGGCGCTCCACAAATGACGTGGATGCAGCAATTCGGCAACCCGGTCACAGCCCCACCGCGGGCTCACCAGATCCTGTGGTGCGAGTTCTCCGGGCTGATGGGCTGCCAGACGATCTTTGGCCTCGACGATGAGGCCGGCTGGATCGAGCACCACGCCGCGCACCTAAACGACCTCTTCCCGCAGCGTCTGATGTGCTGGTTCTGCGACGACGTCAAGTTCGTCGCCGAGAAACCCGCCGATGGGCTTGCCAACTTCGTGCAGCGCATGCAGCACATCAGAGGACACATCTGGGATGATCACAGCTTGACGAGCGAGCGCACACGGCCCGACTTCCACATCATCAAACACTTGTATGACAATGGCTTGCTCTCCGAAGAGAGATACAATTGGGCCATGGCCTATGACGAGTCGCCATACCAGCTTCCCGGGTCGCACTCGCACCCCTCGCCGGCTCAGCGACCTAAGAAAACAACAATAATAGAGAGGGGCCAACCTCATGATTTGCAGAAGGAGAAGCGCGAGCAGCGGCGCAAACGGAAATAAACGTCAGAAGACGAAGTACGCACCTGGCCTGTCTCTGCGCGAATGCGTCATACCGTCATTGCGCTGCCAGGTTTCGATATCCGTTGGGGGGGAAGGGGGTGCTGGGATGGCGAGGAGGGCGAAGGCTGCATCAGACGCGTTCATAAACAGCGCGTCGGTGCCGGGATCGTCAATTCGAATCGTTGCCCCACCAACGCCCGGACCTCGACCCGAACTCCGGCCCCGCCGGGGTCCGATCGAGACAAGTACTGTCCGGTTTTGTCCCGGCGGTTGCCGGCTGAGGAAGTCCCAGTCAGGTTTTGGTGTCTTATCCTTCTGTTCTTGCTTTTCTGTTTGTCTTGCCGTCGACGAATTATTTTAGGTTGCGACTCGGCTGTTCAGACTCTCTGTTTCCGTCCCTTCCCACCGAGCCAGTTGGGATGGTAAGTCGCAGGTAGGACATCAGTACAGCAACTGTGCATGGACATCGACGTTCATCGCATTAGGAGCGGTCTGGTTTCCTCTATGAAGAGCTTGGGATGTCTCAAGGTGGACAAGTTCTGGTCGGACTCTGCCTTGTATTTCCGGTTTGGCCTGTCCTTTGTTTAGCTCATTCGATATTGTTCAATGTTTTGTCTCCTCTCTTTCCCCGTCTTGATTGAAACTCCTTCCCAGCTTTTGGAGGCTACATGACTCGATGATCTCTTTTGTTCGAATTCTGATCGGTGGAAATTTTGCGGGAATCGAATGAGTCCGAGTGTTGGGATGACAGCACACACCACGGAACCTGGTGGCAGTGATGAGATGGTAACGACAGAGCTTTCCGCTTTGGATTTTGATTGCTTGGATATATAGTCCAGGTCGAGCCGAGTTCTTTTCCTTGGCTGAATCGTCTATGGCGGCTCTTCCTGGATATCAAACCGGATGACGTGAGGATTACCTGCTGAGATACGTTGGGTTTCGGGAACAGGTATTGAGGGTTCTTAGGAGTGAAGGAGGGAAGATGGTCGGCCCATCGATATATGCGCTGAACATTAGGAATCGAGGCGCAATGGGCAGCAACGAACATGTCCAACTCATGCAGGAGACAGTCGTGACTGGAGTTAACATCAGATCAATGCTGATACGCTCTCCTCTCTCTGACACGAGATCTTAGTAGAAAAGAGACCAAATGGTGAAAAGGTGGGTGCGAAAGCCCGAGTATCAATTTTTTTTGTGCGTTGGGAACCATCACCCCTTGACCGCCTTGCCCCTCGCTGGCGGCCTGGCTTTGTCGGTCGACTCGGAATCTGCCTTGCCTCTCTTGTGGCGAGCTCGGCTCGAAAATCCTCTAATTGTACCACCGCACTCATCCACTAATCATTTTCGGTATGTACCCGTCGGACGAGTGAGGCAAAAGGCAATGAGGCCTCCTGATGTCCCGTGTTTCTTGCCTCATCTCGGTATGATGTCCCCTTGCGTGTGGCCGCTCTCTGCCGTACTATCCGATTGCAGCCCTATATGGAATTTCGGGATAATGCCCTTACGGCCTGATTACCAGTTGCAGAGGAAAACTGGTAGCGGCAAAGCTTGGGTGTGGCAGTGCATTGTTGGGAAACAAATCACAGGACCGTTACGGTACGGATACTTTATCGGGTTCCCTAATTCGGTATGTTGGTCTCCTGGCTGCCACGCTTGATTGGTTCGGGTTAGGTATTTGAAAGCCTTTACCGGTTTCTGTATCTGTTCCTTTTCGCAGCTTCCCGTCATTTTGAGGCCACAGGCCACAACTGTTATGTTTGAAGAGTGTTCCTCCATCTGGACTCGTCTACTGGCAACGTAGGACTGTGATTGGGAAGATGCGGGGTCTTTGGGTCGTCGGGGTGCTACTTCGACAACGTGTGATTGTCCGCTAGAAGATACAAAGTTAAACCTCAGTCCGTACAGTACTTCCCTGTATCAACGAACCTAGGTGTCTCTCCATCCCATCTCCTCCGAGTAGTGGCCCGCCATATTTCCGACTCGGCAGGCAGAATATCCCATGGTATATACTCTATATCCACACTATCGTTACATGGAACAGAGAGCGCAGACGTTGCCGTCATGACAGCTATGTTACAATCAGTCCCTTGCCGAGCCTTCACCCATCCATGGTTTTCGGCTGTCCGGAAGGGATAGACATTAGTTCTCCCTCCAGAGCCCAGAGTTCGAGATGAGGTAAACAACTGCGCCAGATGATCATGCCCTGGGTTGATCCCCACCCGTCGCTGTCCCCTGCGCGTCTCCCCTAAGTGACAGCTCCTCCACCGCTTTCTGCACCTTGTCCACCTCTGCCTCGGGAGCCGCAGGCGTGGGCGTGGGTGTGGGCGTAGCTGCAGCCTCTCCCCCTCCCAGCCTGGCCAACCTGTTCCGCGCAATAACCTCGCCGATCTTCTCGAGCATCTCCTCGGTAAGCTCGGGCTTGCCGCGGGCGCGGCGCAGCTCGCGCATCTTGCGGTTGTACTCCTGCAGCGGCAGTAGCATCTCCTCGATACGGGCGCCCTTCTGGCGGGCCTTCTTCTCCGCCTCTTGCGCCTCGATCTTGGCCACGTACTCGGGCGTGTGCCGCGTGCGGAACTTGGAGTACTTGTTGCGTAGCTCGTCGACCACGCTCTCAGGAAATGGCGGGCGGAGGAGCGTCGGCACGAAAGTGCGCTCTTCAACTTCCAGGCGGAGCGTGTCTGCGGGATGGTCCTCGTATTCCTTCTTCAGCTGCTTCGGCCAGGGGATGCGCACATTCAGTCCCGGAACGATGCGGGAGAAGAAGACTTTGCGTGTCGGCCGATCGTGCGTTATCCCGATAGGTTTGAGTTCGCGGATGATGACGTCCCGAGCCGTACCGGTCTCCGGGTCTGTAAGTGGGTGTACTAGCCTGATGGCTGAGATTGGGACGACCGCCTTGACCTGCTGAACGGGTGGCTGGCCCTCTTGGGATATGAAGTCGGGGATCCTGGCATTCACCTGTTGCGAGTTTGTAAGCATGCGGCCGAGTGCGAGCGCGGGTTCGGTCCAGAGGTACGACATACGATGCCAACGTTGCCCTCCAGCTCGACGGTCATGACCTCCTTGTTAATCGACGCGATGGTGGAAATCTTGCCCTTATAGGGGCCTTCGGTAACGACAACACGGTCACCGGGAGCTATGCAGAGGTATTGTGATCCACCGGCCCAGGCAGCACGGGCGCTTTTCTGCTCATCGGTAAGATTGAACTGGAGCAGAGCTCGCTCGGTCGAGATACTGCCCCAGTAGTTGCCGAAGTCATCGACCTTGCTGACATCGCGGCGCGGAGCAAGGGGGCCGAGTTTCAGATCCTCGTGGCGAGCCTTTATGGCGGAGTTAAGCTCGTAGCCTGCCTGTTGCCGGGACCTGGCGATTGCCTGGAATCTTTGATTCTTTTCGATGGCGTGGACCAGCTCATTCCGGCGCTTTACTCGCCGTGCAACTTGGCGCTCGGCCATGCGCACCCGGCGAAGGATCTTTTCCATGGCGCCGGCGAGGGGGAAACACGTCCTCACTCAGCTCATTCACGGGCCAGGCGGCGAGGGAAAGGGGTGATCAGGGTCTGTGTCGTCGGCGGCGGCGGGACCAAACTGCGAATCTCGAAAAGTTGCGGCATCCGACTTCCCAAACGATCCGATGGACCCACAGTTCGAGACCCGGGGAAATTTTATGTGCGGCTGGCCGGACGCGACTGACAGCTGGCAGCCTGCAAGCACCCAAACCCCGTTTTGGCTCCGCAAAGTTGCAGCGTCCTGCAGGGCCGGGATCTCCTCGGGCCATCATGCACGTGCACGTGCGCCAACTGTTTTGGGCTGTTTTGGAGAGCAAACGGAAATCAACAAAGAGAGCAACGCCTCAGCAGCAACGACGGGTTCACAAGGAGAGACAGACTGCTGCTGCATTGCCAATTTTCACCGGCGGTAGCCTAACAGTCCGTTGACCGCCTTCCCATCTGTTCTCCTCCATCCCTCCCCTCCCAAACGCGCATCCAGTGGCCATGGATGCAGTGCAGTGCCCTGTCCTCATTATTATCGATTCGCAGTGTTGCCTTTGTTGCGCGGTTGCGGCTCTTGTGCTCAAACCTGGAACCCCGGTCAGGTCCTAGGACACATACCGTAGGACTCTGCGGCCCACCTGTCACCGACGGGGACGCGGCACGCGCCACAACAGCTCACCCACAACCTCGGATGCAGTGCAGCTTCAGCTCGGAGGTCCCCAATTCCTGGCATGTCCATCACCGCGATAGTTCCAACGTCGACCTGGGTCACCGCCGTTTTATGACGGATGATGGCTCTGCGCTGATGAGGCTAAGCAGCTGCGCGGGTGAGTTGGGGCTGGCTCTACCGCATTGTCGGATTCCTCTTTAACGTACTCTGGTGGGTGATTCGTTAGCTTGATTCGTGTCTCCGTCTTAGGCTCTTAGTTGCGGACATGGTCTCGCAGGACTTGTTGCCAATCAAGGACACCCTTCCTAAACATGTCATAAAAGCGGTGCTTCCAAAGTTGCATGATGTTTTGGATACCTAGCAGACAGCAAGGTGAAGGCCCACCACTGACCGACCTGACATTCTGCGCTGCTTTCAGGGGCTGCCGTATATTTCTGCGGAGTTTGCCAGCGAAGCCTGGGCCAGCCTTCCTGGCTCGGATCGACAAGCAACAAACAAGCGAGAGCAGCCGGTCGGTCCCAAATTCGGACCACAGCCTTTGATGACGAATTCACATCCCGCCGCTCGTATAGTACACCGATAAGAAACGAAAAACAACTGCCCCGGGGCTTTAAAACCTGCAGACTTGCCTTGTTCACCTGCGGATACGCATATATATGTGCATCGTGTTCTCAATAACTACCAGAAGCATCGAAAACAAGGCGCCCAAGCTGTGAAGACGGCGGACACCTGCCCTGGCTCTGGCGCTGCCTCATTATCAGCCCAGACCCCAGACCAAGCGACCATCATTTTAAGCAAGCGCCCCAGGTCTTCTGCCCACTCACAGCGCAACGCTTCAGGCGGCAGCACCCACTCTCCCCTTCTTCCCGACCATTCCCCCAGCGCCCTGCACTGTCGCCTTTTCTCTGCCATCAATTGCAGCGACCACCGGGACTTCTGCTCTTTTCCACTGAGCAACTTCCTCCACTTTCCACCCTTCCATCTCTCTTGCACTTGTTGCATCAACAACCCGGCAACCCGGTTCACGCAGAGATACCTATCGGCTTGCCGCTTTCTCTCATTATCCGCGACGCTCCACCGCCGTTGTTTTCCCTTCGGCCTCTTTCCAATCCCGCGTCCGGTTTGCAGCGAGCCCGTCCTCCTGCAGCAACACCAAGTCCTTCCGACACTCATCTGTGACACCACCTTAATCCTAAGCAACCATGGCTGCCGAGCTTCGCAGGAAGCTGGTCATCGTGGGCGACGGTGCCTGCGGTAAGACCTGCTTGTTGATGTGAGTTTCCCCTTTCCCCGCTGATCTCGGTCGAATTCGGTCGGCGTACCCCTTTGCTTCGTTACCCTCGTGATACACGCATTGCCGTACTGACTGATCGGCTATCAGTGTTTTCTCCAAGGGCACCTTCCCGGAGGTGAGTTTGCTCCATCAATAACCCATCGCCCGCCCCGAACGACTGTGGCGTTCCTTGTCGGCCTTAGATTGCCGCAGACCGCCTCGAAATTCGGATCCCCGACTTTTGATGACGCACCCGTCACAGCCTTCCCCACCGTACCGAGCTCGACATTCCCTGCATACAATAAGCTAATGTGGTGTGCAGGTCTACGTCCCCACTGTGTTTGAAAACTATGTTGCCGATGTCGAGGTCGATGGAAAGCACGTCGAGTTGGCACTATGGGATACGGCTGGTCAGGAGGACTACGACCGTCTGCGGCCACTGTCATACCCCGACTCCCACGTCATCCTGATCTGCTTCGCCATTGATTCTCCTGACTCTCTGGACAACGTTGGCGAGAAGGTAAGCTTCAATCCACGACCTGTGTCGACACGACATGATCCCACTGCTCATGTAGGATGGCTTTTGCTAACACTATGTTCCCTCGACAGTGGTGCTCGGAGGTACATCACTTCTGCCCTGATGTCCCTAAGATCCTGGTCGGTTGCAAGAAGGACCTGCGTTTCGACCCAAAGACGATCGAGGAGCTCCGCAAGACCAGCCAAGCGCCCGTCACCCCAGAACAGGTAAGCTAGATTGAGATAGCCCCGTGACTGTCTACCAGTATCAGACGGTTGGATTGTTTATATCTCAGCATGGTGTGCTGACACGGTGCTGCAGGGTCAACAAGTTGCCAACAACATCAAGGCAACGAAGTACCTCGAGTGCTCAGCCAAGACCAACGAGGGTGTCCGCGAAGTGTTCGAGTTTGCGACGCGGGCTGCTCTTTTGAAGAAGACTGGGAAGAAGAAGACCAAGTGCGTCATCGCCTAAGTTTGGACCGATTCCAAATACCCGCCTCCATTACCGTCAATCTCGGGTGCGCCAGCACTCAACCGCCTCGCGGCCGGCAACACAACACAATGGATCTTGCCTCCGGGAAGAGAGATATAGAACCTCCTGCACTTTCACCAGCCGGCTGTCCTGAACTCCGAGAGTGGACACAGAACGCCCTGCTCCAGGAGGGCTGCGAGTGGATGCTCACTGTCTGAAAAGGACTGGGGAAATGAGCCTCTATTTTGGCGAGCAAGAGTGGGGGATCGAAGGATGCAGTCGTGGGCATCCCTAGGCAACGTTGAGGCGCTAGTCTCGTCTCAGTTGAGATGGCGATGGCTGGCGAGACAGCTACGGGGCGGCAAGCTATAATCCAACCGTCCTCTTTCCCTTTCTACCTTGTCCTTTTTCTGTGTCTCGGATTACTCCACGGTACCGCGGTTCCCATGCTCTTTTAACTACCTAGCTAGTCATTTATTCATCGTCTTTTCTTGGACCAGGCCCTGTGTCTTGTGCGCAAATGTTTGTCAAGTTTTGGTTCAGCTGTCGTCCTGGGCTTGGTATGGAGGTGCTTGGTCAATATACAAATCGCCATAGCTTTGCTTGACTTGCCGTCCACACGTGCCTTCTTCTACCGCTGGTGTCCGTGGCTATTCCCTTTGGCTAGGGGGCCGGAAACTCCTCTTGACGGTGATCAAGTTGTCCCGCATGCTAAGGTAGGCAAACTTGCGGGTACTTGATGGCAGGCATCTAGGCAACCGAGCCCTGTGGTGCGGATCACTTCACATCCACACATCGTACAAGGCATCACTTCACGTCTGTCGGGCACCAGGACGATTTGCTCGTCATCATTCGTCTCATTCGTCACTCATTTGAATCGATTATGTCCTTGTTGACCGGAACGGGGTCACCGAAGTCTGAACCCAAGCTCCCACAGTCCGTCCTTCATTCCGAGAGGCAAGATCCCCGGACATGATGTCGTGTGAATCGACAACTCCCGTAGCGTGGAGCATAACCTGCCCGGTCCCAACGGCGAAGACGGGTAGCGAGAGGCATGACGGTAGTCTGCAAACTAGTTGGGGCAGCTCTGAGGTTGGAAGTTAGCAACCAGATACGTACGGAAATCGGCGAACATTCAACAAGTCCACGTTGCCCTTGATAAAGAGAGGCACCTAGAGGAGAACTTACAGCTCCGCAAGCACCGCACGACTTGGAGGAGCCGTCGGAGGCAGCACCGCACTTGGGGCAGTCGGTTCCGTGCATGTTGGCTGTTGACGGTTGTGTTCGTAAAAAGAGATTATGAAGGAGGGTGTAGCTGGCTGGCTTTGGTTCAAGTCTCGTATATGTAGAATGGGACGCAGGTAAGATTAGAAGGAGTTTGTGAGTGGGTGGGAGGCGGGGAGGGGTTATAACAACCTCCTCCTCCTCCTCCTCCTTCCCCCTCCCTCAACGAATCCCCTTACACCTTCCCATCTTACAGACACGCGGGTCACTCAGAAAGGTAAGGTAAGCGGGCAGGCAGCCCACACGGCAGGCAACCCATATTAGGTACCTCACTTACACTTTCCGTGGTATTGCTCGGGCACCGAGGAGACGAGAAACAGAGAAGGCCTCCACACCTCCCACCAGCCCAGCAAGTCGTCATGTGGTTCGTATTGGCAAATCGAAACATTTCCCCCTCTTCGGAGCCGGCATGAACAGTTGGCCAGCCCACGCCCGAGTGGGTAGGGCGGTGCAACACAGAAAGTAGCAGGGCAGATAAGCTGATACGGCTTCCTCCGCAGGTAACAGTAGCCCTCAGGTGTGCGTGCTGCGTGATCACTGGATAGGATCAAGGCGGTTGGGTTACTACGCAGTATGCGGATGCGGGGGGAAGAGGGGATGGGGCAGGGTCTCCACGCCAAGGGTTCTTCACATGAAGACACCCTCGACGTGTAAGGTATGGCCTTACACTGATACACCGATCCTTCCTGTTTTATTTCTGATTGCTGCAAACAATAGATACAAGCTGAAATACCAAGTATCCCTCTTGATTCGCCTGCCATCTACTCCCAGTGGTCTCTGACACTTGACCGTTTTTCTCAAGAGAGTTCCGTTCCCTCTTAAGCAAGCACATGACAGACTAGAAAATTGTGGTCTCACATCTTAGCAGATCTCTAGATGTGTCCTTGTACGGTTTTGTGTGTGTCTACGTACCTTACAGCCAGTATGGCGGTGGGGTGAAGGGACATCATAGCAACATCTGCTCGATAGGACCATCAATGTCTATCCCAGGCCCCGAGAATGATACACTCTCCTGCGGAGTGATCCAAGCTAGTGCTCATATCAGTATTCGTCAGCGGACCGCAACAGACTCTGCAACTAGAGATAAAATTGGAAGCGCTGTAAGCTCCATTCCAATGCTTTAACATCCATGATGTACCGCTGACGGCCTACGCCGAGGTATCAGACTCCAAACCCCTTTCCCTTTTATCTATAAGCCCCGAAAGAGTACATGCTTATCTTGTACGCTTATTAGTAAGTAGTAAGAATTCTATAGATGCTAGTAACACTGCCTGGTGCCTCCCTCCCCTGCAAACACACAGACAGTCAGTCACTGCTAGCGGTCAAGGCACAGGCGGGCGGCTCTGGGAATGGAAACTCACCCTTGATCATCTTCTCAGTGGCTTGCAACATGCTCATCAGCATAACCGTACACCCGAACGCCACGACCGCCCACGCCAGGTACGTCTTCCACGACCTGGTCGTGAGCTTGATATAGCACAAAGGCGGCAAGATATACGCCATCGCGGCGGCGCTGGTGCCTCCGACCAGATCAAACACCGTGCCCAGATCGCACGTCACCAGGCTCAGCACCATGGCACTAAACACCAGGCTCGAGCTGAAGATGAGGTGCAGGTTCATGTTGAACGGCTCGCCCGGGAAATAGTAGTTGAGCATGACCTCGCGGCAGACAAACGCCTCGAGCGGCAGCGTGGTGAGCATGTTGAGGCCGAAGCAGAGCCGCGCGATGTTGACCATGGTGTTGTCTGCGGGGAAGTTGTTGAGCACGTTGCCCTGTGTCTTGTCGCCGAATGTGAGGAAGCCGGCGAGGGCCATGGACAGGCAGGCGAACATGGAGACGGCGGTCGAGTAGTGCGTGACTTTGGCGAAGCGGTCGATGGTGGGCTTCTCGAGGGAGCCGTAGATCAGGAGCGAGTTGTGGTGGCAGACGAAGGCTGCGAGCTTGCTGTCAGTACCAAAATACCAACCTCAAATATTGATAGAACATACCAAACGATATCACCCCAATGGCCTGAAATATCCCGTCATTGATCCCCAGCAGCCGCCAGTCCTTCAGCGACCCCCTGGCCTCCGCCGGCACCATCATGCCCTGCACCACAACCGTCACCACGATAACCGCCATGCTCACCAGCGCAAGCGTGCTCGCCTTGGCCAACTACAACACGTCAGCTGCTCTCTCCCACACCTCTCGCAACAACAAAACCCCCTCCTTTCCCGACGAGAAACTCACCTTGGCAATATCCCGGTACAGCGTCAGCGGGTAACTCACGCCCAGCGTGAACACCACAATGACCGCCCTGCGATCCGCCAACAGTCCCAGAACCGGCATCTCCCTCAGACCCGGCCACACCGCCCTCAGCACACTGGGGATCGAATCCCCGACAATGACCCCAAACGCAACCATGCCACCAAACGCAAACGCCCACTGCGCAACCGAGATCGCCACCAGCCCGGTCCGTCCAAAACACTTCTCGACCGTCCCCTGGAACGAACTGGCCCCGCTCAGCTTGGAGTTGACCACGATCAGGCGGATCGTCCAGTCGACGACAAAGGTGAGACCCACGAGCAGGGCGATGCCCGCGAGCAGGCCGGCCTGGCGGAACGCGTAGGGCTGGCCGATGATCCCCGCGCCGATGATGGAGTTGGCCATGTTCATGAAGGCGGAGGGCAGCGAGGATTTGGGGCGGGTGCGCTCGGCCGCGGCCCATGTTTCGGCGTCTTCGTGGGAGTGGAAGGGGCTGGTGGGCGTGGTGGCGACGGTTACCGAGGGGGCTTCGATGCCTGTGAGGAGGGGCACGCGTTGTTGCTGGTGGTGGTGGTGGTGGGGAATATGAGAAGAGGAGGAGAGCGGGTCGGAGGCGTCGAGATCGTCGAAGTCGAAGCTTTCGCGCGGGTAAGGGTCGTGGTCGTCATGCTCCGAGGCAGAGGCGGAGCCGTTGCTGCGCCGGCCGCCGTCGTCGATCAGGGTCGGGCGCAGGTCGAAGCGGACGCGGTTTGGCGTGCGCGGGGTTCGCGCGGCGTGGTGCTGGTTGGCGCTGTCCGAGTCGTCGCCGGGGTGGACTATGAGTCCATCATCTTCGTTGTCGTCGTCTGCCGGATCTGGCCCCGCCGCGAGCAGCCCAACTCCCTCCTCGCTATGATTACTCTTATTATTACTGCCCGACGGCGACGACGACGCTCCGTGGCGGCGGTGGTTGCTGTTCGTGTGCGGGTGGGCAGCTGCTGCAGCGCCATGCGATGTGGCCCTGGCCATCCTTGGCTGCACTCAGGGCATTTTGCGGCGAACACAGAGCTATTCGTTTTCTTCTCCAGTTTGGTGTTTTGCTTGCGCGGAGGAAAGAAAGCCAGCTAGTCGGAGAGATACCTATGTCGTCTTCTAGCGAGCGAATGCTGTTGCTACGAGTATTCAGCTTCCAAGCATGTCAGAGTCGTGGGCAATAAGCTCAGATGTCAATAGGTACCGGGCACCAATCAATTCGCACCCCTGTTAGCGGTGTTTGTTCAGGGGCAGCGCAGCTGCCAGAAACGGCTGAAACATGCAACTACCGACGGATCCGGTTCCACGGATTGAATTAACGAAACAGATGCGGATTCGTCCATCAGCTGCGGATCTGGTCTAATTTTCGAAACGTAAAGAAAAGAAGACGGGTTGGCTGCATTACCTGAGAGGATCTATTAATATATGATACAGACAAAATCAAGATCCCCTTTTGGCCAAAGAGCTCAGAATTTGAGCCCGGAGCTGGCTTGTCCCTGTGATCCACTCTTCCTCCTAAGGGTATCTATTGCTGCCACTTGACCACCGAGGTCCCTCCCCAAACGCAAACACGAATTAGACACAAAAGACCGCACGGTCAAATTTCAGTGAAATGTCAATGGCAGCCTTTCCTAGGCAGCCTCCTATAACTCTCGGCCTGAGATTGCTCTCTACGGAGCCTGGTGTGCTGGGTCCAGTGACCGCCACGGTAACTACCACCGTTTTACCCCAGAATAGCAAAACCAGCAGCGATGCAGAGCATGGACATGCAGACACTGCTCCTTAACTGGTTTCCGGGCGACACCGTCTGTGCCGCTGCAGCGCCCGTCGTTGTCCGGGCAGTACCCGCCGCCGGCGTCTCCTGGCCGCTGAAGCCGGGCATTTGGGGGTGGGCAGATCCATCGCTTGCCAACGATGTAACTGCCGTGACGAGCGTAGTGGCTGACGCAGTCGCCGATGCCGATGCCGTTACCGATGTTGATGTCGGCTTGGGCGGCGGCGCAGGCTTGGAGGCGAAGCCGATCCTCATCTTATCGGCGTCGAAGACACTGTAGACATTCTTGAGGAAGGTATCGCCGAGCAGCCAAGTGCCACTCTTGATCTCGTAGCCGTAGATGCGGCTGATGCAGCTCTTCTCGTCCTTCCTCACCACCCAGTCTGCCGCCGAGATTTCGTAATCGACCCCGGAAAAGGTGACATGGATTGGCAGGTTGGTGTCGCACGGGATCTGATATTCCACATACCCGGCGTTCTCGTATGAACTTGATCCCGGGATAAGCTTGAACAGGTCAACCAAGTCGTCCGGCGGCGCAAATACGAACGATGTTCCCGTGTCAATGTAAGCCATTGCGCTGCCAATGTTGACCGATTTGCCGTTGAAGCCCACACCATCCATCGGGATAGCCCATTCGCCCGCCTCTTTCTCCGGGGACTGGATATTAGTGTACGAGATCTCGCCCGTGTACTTGGCTTTGTCAACCCCGCCGAACGTGACCTGGCCGTCGTTCGTCCCATCTGAATCCCGGTTCAAAGAGATGCCGACGATGAGCGAGCTCAGTACTTTATTCGCCTTCAGCGTCTGTAAGAACGTCCCCGTCACCGATGAGCTCATGGCGAGACCGAGGATGCCGTCAAAGGCGAAGTGCTTGAAATCGTTATGAGTGTAGTTGGCCACTCCGAAGGAGAAATCGAAGTTCAGGCCAGCAAGCGAGGCCTTGTCCTGTCCCACGATGCCGGTGAGGTCCCCCGAGCCATATGCAATGGAAAAGCCTTTCTTATCTGTCCGCCATGTCTTCGACGAGGAAGGGTCGAAAGTTGTGTGCAGTTTACAAGCATCTGACTGGCAGTCGGACCCCATAAGCCACGAGTTTGCAGCGCCCGTGTCGAGGAGCATGTAAAATGACTGTTGCGCGGAACCGACTTGGGCCTTGATAAAGTACGAGTAGTCAGGCCCAGCCTGGTAGATACCCGCGCTGTTGGACGTGGTCGGGACGGCAGGCTCGGATACTGAATACTCATTCTTCCTTTTGTCCAACTCGGACGTCGGAGGAGCTCGCAGCCCTCCGAACTTACGAGTGAGCTGCTCGGTGGCTCGTGCTATCGGGTCGGTCTTTGCAGAGTCGTCATTCTATGGAACTGTCAGCACCTCCCACGGAGAATCAATCCAACCATAGACTGGGGCACACGCACACCACTGGGCTTATGATAGAGATCGAGTGTGATCCCCTCGGACGTTCGACCTGACCCACTATCGCTCCTCCTTGAGCTGGGGGCGAAAGGGCCACAGTGCTCATCTGGGTCACACTGGTCGTCCGGGATGAACGGGAAGAAGGCGTGAACGGTAGCAGCCCATAGCGTCAGCTGCAGGAGCAGAGCTGCTACTCTCAACATCATGAGAAACCGGCACCCGAAGCCTTACCACTCCCACACCGGCCTTGGCGTGGAGGGCGATATGTTGCCAGTTGCCACTGGGTGAGGATGTTGATGTTTCTGATGGTCTAGGTTCGGAGATGAACGGCTGGCGGTTGCTCAGAGCATACGAGCAACCCGGACCTGTTCGGAGAGTTTGATGAGGCCTGGTGCTGCCACTTGAGTGACGGCGGGTTCCAGACTCTCGCACCGAGAGATATTAAGGTTATTAGCGATTAAGTGGGCGACATTGGAATTTCGGCCTAGATAGTTGCGACTGGTGGAGAACGGTCGGCAAGACTAGGAAATGCGACGGCAGGGCTTGAAATTATTATACAAGGCTGGAACTTGTTGACAGGAATTGGGCGGCCGAAAAGAAGCGAGACAACCGAATCAGACGACACGAGAAATGTATGGACGAAAGACACGGTTCAATGCGAAACGGGTCGTTCCGCAGATGCAAGACAGAGCAACCAACAATGAATTGGATGCAAAAAGGAAAACCCCTCGACGAAGGACACACCATAAACACCACAACGAAGGTCGGCAGGTGGAGAGGAGGGGGCGAGGTCAGGTGAAGGTGAGGTGGTAGCGAAGAAGAGGGAAAGGGGTGGGTGAGGAAACAACGGATGGGATGGGTGTGGATCTGAATAAAGCCGAGAATCGTGGAGGTGCAGAGCTTCCCAGCTTGACCTGCACGGGGGTGGAGCTCGTGGCTGGCCGTTGGCGAGATACATATTGCATACGAGTGCCACCGTAGTTTTATGAGGTAGCAGACTATCAACAACCCGCGAGGATTCCTTCCCGTTCAAGACACAATGGAGCACTGGGCCAGACGCTGACGACGGGCAGCGGAGTCCGTCAATTGGCCGGATGGCAGTCTTCAAGCTGCGCGATGCAGTGTCGTACATGGCAGATCCGTTTGAGGGTGCGGAGAGACGGAGCTTTTGTTCAGCAGTGGTAACCCTTCAATTCCGCTGCGACCCCGCTCAACGCCGATCGTCCTTGGTGCTGTTGCCAAATGTCCTCATAAGGAATTTGACAAGCAGAGCATGAGCCCGCGTGGGTTGGTAAATTCCGTGAGTGCAAACGGCATCATGGATCCTGAAATCGATGACCTGCTCATTGCCTGTCAAAAGTCACGGTCTAATCTGGGGTCTCGCGCTGATTGGGTGGCTGTCAAGACAGGCCCTGTCGTTGGGTCTCGGTCTCTGTGGGCTCTCCACCTCAAAATGACCGCACCCGGTATTGCAGTACGCTGAGATTGTACACGTGTATTGCCGTGAAGTTCAGAATCCCGTTGAGCTATCACCTCACAGTCAGCAGCTGCGAGTATCTCAATCTAGATGATATTTACACGAGATACGAGGTCCTGCATCCCCCAACCTGGAATGATATTGGCGCTCATTGACATGCAAGATTGGGGTGTCCCACAGCAGACAAAGCTTCGACGCTAGTCCCAGATGAGATGGAACGTGGGGTTCAGCGCTAATCTAGCCCCAGATAACGTCAAGCCCCTGTCCTTGTCGGCAGGCCAAGGCCCGAGTTGCGACCGTCCCAGTCGGCCAATCGGTTTCGCTTTCAAAGTTGTTTTCAGTGCGATGCCACACGGCAACATGGGCAAAACAAGCAAGCGCCTCTGCTGCTCACAATTCATGTTGGACATTCAACGGTCGAGAAAACGGTAAAAAGATGAACATGCCACGACCCCCTGAATCAGGTACCTAGTGGATGGGTGGCTGAGACACAATGCTGCTCTCAATGTCTTGGACAGCGTCATTACAGACACTTGGCGTGGACAGTTCCGTAGCAGCAAGGAAGATGCATCTTGTGAGGCTCCCTAGCCTTCTGTCAAGCGACTTTGCATGACAGGATGTTCACTAAATATCATGCTCCAGGATTGTGACTGACTGTGTCTTGCGTGCTGCCGAAGTCCAATTCTGGGTCCATCTGGCCGCTTCGCAACGCAACAACCCCCTCGCAGCCAAATCGTGGTACAGCTGTTAGCCGATATGATCAAGCAACATCGCTGCCTGCTGTATTTTATATTGAGAGTACGAGCGCCATGCAGCTCGCCACAAGTCAGATTCGATAACGGCTTTGTCTCGTGCATTCTTCATCTTGGATATTTTCGGATGTTCCCGACATAGGACAAAACGACCGAGCTGTCGGCCTCCAGGGATAAGTTGCGCAGCTCGTCCCTCGGGAGCAAACGTCCATCTGCAGCCGGACTTTAGGCCTTTGGCGCCGAGTACTTGGGCCTGCACGCTGCGCCAACGACCTTGAGGATGTTGGCTTGAGCGCAGGTAATGATGCAGGCCCACATTGGGACCTGCATGGCAGACGGGATCGATCCGTAAGAGAGAATCGTGATAGAGCCCGCAACTTAAAGATCAGGTACTCGCGTGTGCTTGTTGGTTGTCGTCTAATTTCCCGCGCAATTGACCATCTGCAAGAGGCGGCTCACTGCGCCGCCGGTATGCCTCGCACCACTCGACGGCGGCTCGTAGCACCGCCTGATCTGGCGGTGTTGTCAGGGTCTCTAGGATGGCTGCTTGGACAGCGCGTAGCTGAGAGCATTGCTCATCACCAACAAGCCGTGAAGCTGCAAGTGTCCGTAGGAAGACCCAGACGGACTCATTAACCAGATGAAGTGAGCTGACCAGATTCAGAACGTCGGTGAACGTTGTGCATCCAACTTCAATATTCGAGCCGCTCTCTTGGTTGAGAAGAAAGTAGAGAAACGACCACCCGGAGATATCGGTATGGTGTTGGAAACACCAGGCCTGCACAGCTGCCAAGATATCCGGACGGCTGATGCCCCTATTCAACCCCATCAGGAAACGGGCATGACACCAGGCGTAGTAATTCCGTGGATGCCTCTCCCCAGCCACGAATACGACGTCCCTGATATCCCCAAGCACGTCCACTGGCAGCTCAAGCGAAGTAAACGTGCTGACAAGCCAGCGGCGGTGACTCCAGAGTGTAGGGGACTTCGTGTGCCTGTGTAACCTGCTCGTCAGGAGGCTGTCAACAAAGCGCTTCTCTGTCTCTAGTCTCGCGCGTGCATCGCTGCAGCTGGATATCTGTGCTTGAAGAAGGCGCTTCCTAGTGTTTGCGGCTGTGAGATATTCTGGGTCGAAAAGAAGGATAACGGCCGTCATGGCACGGACATCATCGTCTGGCCTCGGCATGGTACCGCCAAGGTGGTCCCTTAGATGCTGCCTGGCAACCATGAAAGCCTGGACAAGACCCAGCTTGGAGATAGCCACTGCATGTCCATCCTGAAGGGCATATTGTCCCTCCTCAAGGAAGTGGGTTTTGCCCAAAATCTCGATTTCGAGGAGTCCGTCATGCGGAGAGACAAACACATTGGATATCGTCTGGTAAGCCGCCAAAGGATTCCCAGCGCTTAGAGATGCGGCGGTGTCTGGATCCAAGGCTCTGGACATGCTCAAGTGATCGTCTGCCAAAGACCCGTCAATTACTGGAAATGCCAACAACGGGGGCGAATGTCAATCAGAAGGCTAAGCGTGGAAGATGCTGTTTACGGCAGGGTTGAGGTGCAGTTCCATGATGGTTCGTCGATTCCAGGGGGATGAAACGATGTTAGACCCTAACCCTAGCAGACCCCTCGTTTCCTCCTGACAATTTTCTCAGTGGTGACTGGCAAAACCACGTCGCCAGGTGGTGTGAGCTGGCAGTTCCGTCATCGTCGCCCTCAAGCAGACTTCTGGGGCAGGAGCTGTTGGCGACCCAACAAGACAGGCAAATGACATCAACGCTCCTCTGTCGCTTACCCGCTGCCGCCGATCCGCACTGTCTCCTACTCTCTTCGTGAAGCCAAAATGCCTTCTCTATTGGTCGTCATCTTCGTCGTCGAGCTAGTGGTCCAGCTCGTCAACACCTTGGGCGCATCGACGATCAACAGCTTGGTGCGCAATTCCTCGGCTGTGTGCGCTTGCTGAGCCGGATACTGACAGCGCGCCTCGTGACAGCTATGGCGCCTCTACATATCCCTCCCAACACCGCTCGCCCGAGAGTTCGCCGATCAACGCAAGAAGCAGAAAGAGTACCTGGCTGTCCGGCATGATTTGAATGCGACCAGCAGCCAAGACGAGTTCGCCAAGTGGGCGAAGCTGCGGCGACAGCATGACAAGTTGCTGGACGAGCTGGAGAAGAAGAGTGAGGAACGCTGCTGCTTCCTGAAGCAAGTCTCGTGCTAAAAGTAGACCCCCGCAGAGACCGGTCTCGAAGCCTCTCGCACAAGATTCGACCGCTACCTCACGGCCGCTCGTCTGGTCTCCACCCGCGGCGTACAATGGCTCCTCCCCATGTGGTACGGCCGGGAGCCCATGTTCTGGCTGCCGTATGGATGGTTTCCCTACTACGTCGAGTGGTTTGCCTCCTTCCCGCGGGCGCCGCTCGGCAGCGTCAGCATCGTGGTCTGGCAGTGGGCTTGCACGGGGATGCTGACGCTGATAGTAGAGGCGGTAACAGGCATCATGGGGCTCGTCGTGGCGAACAAGCAGTTACGGAGGGAGAAGCGGAAGCAACCCGTCCCGGCGGCAGGGGCGGCGGCCGGAAGCGGCGAGGGCAAGAAGGACCTGTGAATACGCTGCAGCACGGCTACAGAATATAAAATAATGTCTCTCATCCATTTGACGCAACGATTCTTCATGGCCGGAGCTGGAATATTGCAACACGACGTGAGATGACTCTTGGCAGAGTACTTGGGCTCGCTCTAGGCAACACATTGACTTTGAGCGACCATGGGAGAGGGCCACCAAAGCTTCGATAGTGCCAACGGTGTCGAAACGGCAAGTCACATAGCACGGTATAAGGGCTGTAAATGTCATGTGGCATTCGTAGGATCTTTTGGTAACAGACGATTGTACAGAAGTGTGGTTAACACTGGTGTCGTAGGTTGTCATGTCTTTGAAGAAGTGCAGAATGTTGAAAGCGAAGGGTGAAAAGTTCAGTGCAAATTTATATTTTTAGCGTTCCACAAGGCTGACAAGCGGCTCGCACCGGAAGGTCCCACTTTTCGGCTGCCCCACACTACCCCTGCTTGCTTTCAGCCGCGTCTACCACATTGGACCTCGAGACTCTACGAGCTCCCGTTCCACTCCTCAACACAGGAGCCGCCCTGGAGGCAGCAATAAGACAGTGAAAATGGCGATACCGTGGGGGACGTAAGTGTTTTTCAACCGAACATCCATTCACTCAAACTTTTCAACTAACCTCTATCCTCAGCATCAAGTCCCTCCTCATCTTCTTCGGCCCCCTCCTCCTCCCGAAAGCCCTCTCCTACTACCGCTCCATCCGCGCAGCGCCGCAAATTCACGGGCTCAAAGTCCGGCCCCTCCCGCCACCTCTCGTCCGCTCCCTCGCCATCCTCCTCACCGTATCCACCATCTTCCTCCTGCGCACGCTCCCCATCCTCTCTCCCGAGAATGTCTTCCGCGCAACGCAATCCCGCCTGCAGATCCCCGCCGACGTGCTCTTCACCCGGCTGGCCACGCTCCGCCCGCAGAACCGCCTCACCCCGCAGGACCTCGCCCTCCGCGCGAAATTCGCCTCGCTCGAGTCGCGCCTGCTCTACCTGCAGTTCGGCCCGGACGTGCTCGCGACCTGTCCCTTCTGTGCGTCGGACGACCCGCGCTCCTACTTGTACTACGCGCTCCCGGACCTGGCCGCGCCGCACTTGTTCAACCTGGTGGTGATCGCGCTGGCGACGTCGGCGCTGCTGACGCGCGGCGACCGGGGCGCCGTGGCGTGGCGCACGCCGGCCACGCTGGCCGCGGTTGCGATCGCGTTTGTGGATGTGTATCTTGTTGCGACGTACAACTATAATGCGAATGCGAAGGCGCTGAGGCTGCAGGAGATCGATCACTTCTTTTGGACGGCGCGCGCGACGCGGTATGTGGCGCTGGCGTGCCTGGATGCCGGGCTGGGACTGGCGCTGTATCTGGGCGGGACGCAGCGGGCGTTTGTGACGCCGCCGAGCACGGCGGAGCGGGTGGAGGGTGTCGTGCGTGCGCTGGCGGGGACGAAAGGGAAGATTAATGCTGCTGGGGTGGTTAAGAATACGGTGTTGAGGGACGAGGAGTTGAGGGGCCGGAGTAATGCGTACTGGGCGCATGAGGTACGCTTGATGAGGGAAATGATGGAGGAGAGGGAGGTGATTGAGGGGGTGAACGATGCGCTGCAAAATAGGATTGATATTGGCGGGATTGAGAGGGACGCTGAGGCGTATGCTAAGGCGGTGTTGATGGCGCCTGGGAAGGGAACAACAGGGACTGCTGGGAAGGAGGAGGTTGTGGGCTGACGGAGTTGTTTGATTACTTGTAGAAATGCCAGCCATATAGAGACATGTTCCCTTTGGAAACCGTCGCTGCTGTGTCAACGTGCACATTCGTAGAGCCCCTTTGAGGCATGCACATCAGTCAGTCAGAGAGTGTGTCTACCGCTTAATAGTGTTTATTCTAGCCCAGCAACCCGCTGCTCACAAACGCCGCCGTGATTTCTTTCGCTGTTTAGATACAGTAATGGGTAGATCCCAAGGGTAACATATCACCCTTCCCTGTACTCAGAGTAGCCCCGTCGTACATGCCCCCGGTCCATGATACTAATTAACTCTAGTTAAGTATAGCCCCTTGTATCAGGCCGACCCCCGCCAGTCGCCACGCTTGACATGCTATCCTTTCTGGATGGCCCGCCAGCCGCCTCGTCGACGCTCTGCTCCAAAAAGCTAGCCCACAAATCCGCAAGCGACTCTTTCCCACTGGCCGTCGATATCGGCGTTGGTTCTGAAAAGAATTCACTGTTGAGTGCGGGTGAACTTGGCGTCCGATGGAAGGGGGAGGTTGGCAAGCGGAGGGTGTTGCCGCTCGCCGAGGACGTGCCTGGCCTTGCAAGACCGGCCTTCTCGCGTTGCTCGTCGTTCCAACTCAGGAGGTTGGCCATGACCTGGAGGATTTGGAATCTCTTGGGGTCTGAGCGGTCAAGGGAGAGGAACTGGAGGAGGTGGTTTGTCACGATTTGTCTGTAGCGGGTTAGTAGCTGTCATGACAAGAGTGGGGGGTAAGGGCGGCTTACTTGTCGATCGTCTCTTCGGGCTTCGTCTTCTTGATGTATTTGAGGGCTTTTGTGAGATGATCGTTCAGCACGATCGCTTCATGCCGCAGCTTGCCAATCAGCAGGTTCTTTTCTTTCACTTCCTTCTCAAATGGCGCTGTCCGTTCGAGTTCTGTTGACAGTGCTGCTTTGGCCGCTTCGGCAGCCGCTGCCCTGGCATCCGCCTCCTCCGCGCGCTTCTTAAGCGCCTGCACCTGTTCCTCTGTCGACTCGACCATCTCACGCAGCTCTTTCTTCCGCGTCTGCTGAAGCTCCTGCAGTGCCCGCTGGAGGCGGTCGACGGCTTGCGACTGGGCATCCCTGTCGGAATCGGCCCTCTCGTACGCCTCGCGAGCGCTGCTCAGCTGCTCTTCAAGGTCAGACACCTTATCCGCCAGGCTCTCGCGTAGGGATCGCTCCTCCATGGCAATCACTTCCCACTCGCCCATGGCAGCCGTCGTCGACTCCAGCTCGCTCTTGAGATGCTGCATCTGCCGTGCTATGTCCTGCTTCTCCTTCAGCCAGTTCTGTTGCGACAGGTTGCTCCTGCTGCGCAAGCTGGCCAGCTCGCGTCCTTGTTCCTGGACTTCATTCTTCAAGCGATCAGCTTCCTCCTCGCGCGCGGCCACCGTCCGTTGCAGCTCTTCATTCTGCGTCTCGAGATCCTCAACGCGGTCTTTGGCTTCCTCCAGCTCAGCCTTGTCCCGCTTCAGACGGTCACCGAGAGTCTCCTTGATCTTCTCGACGCGGCCTAGTAATGTTTGATACTGTGTTTCGGCGTGCTCCTTGGCCGCCTCGCTCTCGTCCAAGTCGGCGCGGAGTTGTGTGATCTCTTGCGCGTGGGCCTCTTGTATGCTCTCGAGCTGCTTCCGCAGCTGCTCCACCTCGAGCCGCAGGGCTTCATGGTCTTCTGCCATGGCTTCTAACTTGGCGCTTGCCGCCCCTGATGTGGTCCTGGTTGGTGCGTGTCCGTTTGCGCCTGCATGGCCGTTAACGGCAGGCTTCGAATGGTTCTCAGCAACCGCTGTCGGGCCCCGTTCCGTCTCCGTGTCCGCTTCTTCTGTGTCCGGGCCGCCCGGTTCTGCTCCCGGCTTCTCTGGCGCGTCGTCTTGCTCCGGCGGCGGAGTTGGTGCGCTCTACATGGCGGAGGTCAGAACCATGATATTGAAACAGGATGCAAGAGACAATGTAGGATCAAGAAAGAACAATGCTGGGAGTCGAGGAGAGGGTCAAGCATACCAGGTCCCGCGTATCTAACTCTTCTGACACTTCTCCTTCTGGAGCGCCCTCAGCGCCATCGTCCTCCCAGTTGGTGTTCGTCTCAGGCGCAGGGGGGTTTTGCACGCTAGAGGCGCCGTTGGTGTGGTTGTCGCCAGGAGTACCGTTCCTGTTACTCTTTCTTTTCTTATTTCCCTTCTTCTTGCTGCTGGAGATAGTGGCGGGGCCTGCTCATTACCGTGATGCATCATTTCCCATTAGCGCAAATGCACATAGCGAGGAAGCCAAGGGTGGTGATGTGGCCTGGACCGCCTGCCCCTGGTACCTGCGAATGCCCCTCAAAGCCCACTTTGAGACGTACCTATGCTTGCTGATTGGACAGAATTGGTGGACGCGGCGGAAGAAGACATGGTTCGGATGCAATTCGCGGTGCTGTTGCTGGCGTCGTGGCTGGTGAGGACACGAATGGCCAGAAGACGGTGAACGGGCGGTCCGCCTGTCTTGCCTCGATGTTGTCTGTGAGAGTAGCACAAGGGAATCACAAAGTGGATGGACGGATTCTCCCGCGCCCAAAGCCCGCGCCTAAGTTCCTGCTTCTCGTATTCCCGGCGTCAATTGCTGCTCTTGTTTCGCCGAGTTCCTCTTACAACATTGAGAAATGGTCGAAATAGTCTTCCATTCTCCCGCCTTCCTACAGCAGGATTCTGATACACTGTGGAAGGAATCTTGTTTATTGCGGTTCTTAGGTAACGGTGGAAAGCGCATGCTCTGATGTACCCAGGCCGCTCACTCAATTGCCGCGCCCTTGCAGCTCGATATCTGCTGGATCCAGGAAAATGTTAGCAGTTAATGAACTGCCGGTATACCTTCCCGCAAGCAAATAGTAGCCCACCAACTACGTCGCTGTCTTGGAACACCAAGCTCATTCCTGAGGTGATGAAACCTTGGAGTCGACACCGAAACACACTCTCCCTCTGGCCAGAAAAAGCCGTACACAAAGCATCGCATACTAAGGTATTAGTTGGACTTAACGCCTCAGGAGAGACAGACCGAAATTTGTTTAACCTTCTTCTTCTTCTTCTCCTTCTTCTTCTTTCTTTACTTCTTTTTCTTTTTTATTTTCATCCTTAACTTTATTTTATTTATTTCTTTCTACTTCTTCCTCTTCTTCCCTATCTTTCTTTATTTCCTCTTTCCTTTCTGTTTCTTTCTTCTTTCTTCTCTTTGTCTTCTAGTCCTTTCTTTTAATTTTCCCCTTTTTCTTTTAGTCTGATTCTATCTGCTTGACTTGTTCCTTGGGCACTAATTAAGGTAAACAATTAGAGTGAGGAGTTCGGTGTACGGCTTTTTTTGCCCCTGGGGTGACACCATGCCAGTTGGCTAAAGATCGATACATTGGCGCGATTAGGTAATCACAGCAGGTCACGGACCAGCCAAGCGTTTTAAAGTTTCGCTTTTCAGGTAAGTTTTCATTTTCCCTTTCACAACACATCTTCGCCCAATCTTTGATGGATCTGCCATTGCAACTGGCAAACCGCTGGCTTTTTCACAAGCGGGCAGAAGTAGATCAGCCGTTTCGCGCTTTATAATCCTGACAACTCTCCGGGCGCGAGCTCTACTATTCCAAGAGTCTGTCAGGTTCGCTTGGTGCGTACATTCCGACACGCAGTACGCTGCGTCTGTAGGCTCTGCATGTTGCAGAATTGTGGGTATCGAATGACGAACTTCAAAACTGTAATTCTTCTCATGACTTCGTCTTCTTGTCCTTCTTGCCCTTCTTTTTCCGAGAGGTTGCCTCCTCCTTGGCCTCCACCACTTCCGGCGCCGCAACTTGCTTCTCTTCCTCCGGCTCGGTTTGCTCGGCTGCAGGCGCAGCCTCGATCGCCTTCGGAGCGTCGTCTGTACCATTCTCCAGCATCGGCTTCGCCTCGGCAGCCTTGAGCTGGGGAGGCTCAAACTCGTAGCCCATCGCCTTCAGCTTCTCCGCCCTCGCAGCCCGCCGTTGCTCCTCCTTGGAGATTTTGACTTGCCATTGTGACTCGGAAAGCGGCCGCTCGAGCTGCCTACCGGCCATCTTGTTCCAAGGAACCACCTTGAAACGCCGGTTGGCGCCCTTGAACAGGTTCGGATGCACCTGGGCTGGCGGGACGACCTTGGCCGTGAGGATGTGGCCGAACAAGAGGTACTTGTCCATTGTGCGGGCAGCAATATCGGCCACCTCGGCATCGGCGAACTCGATGAATGCCCGGTGTTTGCTCGCGCCTGTCTTCTTGTTCCGCACAACCCTGAGCCTTGTAATCTCACCGAATTGGCCAAAGTAGGACCGCAGCTCGTGCTCGTAGAAACCGTGGGGAATCCTTGCCAGGTACATGACGCCCGGCTTGTCGCTGCCGCTGGAGGGCTTCGTAGACTTTTTCGCCTTGGGGATTTTTCCGACATCTTGGCCTTCCTTGTACGTGCTGACCTGGTTCACTGGCTCCTCTTCATCGCCGCTGTCGAGGGTCTCAACAAGCGCCTTAGTATCGTCGTCATCCTCCTCTTCCTCTACGTCAGATGGGGCCTCTTCGGTTTGCTGCTTCTCCGGTTCCGCGGCCTTCTTCGACTTTTCGGATGCGGCCTTGACCTTTGGTGACTGCTTTTCCTTCTTCAAAGCTGACTTCTTGGGAGCGACCTTGTCTTCCGAAGGGGCGGCAGCCTTCTTGTTGGCGGTGGCATCCTTGGTTGACTTCTGCTTCTTGACGGCGACAGGGGTAGCATCCTCGGGAGCTGTAGCGGGAGCTTATGTTAATGCGACCCAGGATTTTCCTAACTCGAAGGTTCAGACCGACCTTTCCGCTTCTCAGCCTTCGGCGTGGCCTTTGTCACCTTTGCCTTCTTGGTGACGGCCTCGGGCTCTGCAACAGCAGCTAGATAATGGTCAATTCCCCTTGTAAGGTCTGAAGTGCCATGGGATAGGGTACTAACGCTTCGATTTCCTCTTGCGCAGCTCTGGGGCCATCGTCTATAATGGTCTTTACAGGTCGGATGAAGGTGGCTGTTCTCTTCTGTGCAGCGCCTCCAGCTGCCTGTGCTGGGGAAATTTTCTGGATTCTGCCCAAATACGCTGGGCGGTGAGCCCACAGCCGAATTCAAAGCCCCACCCACTAACACTCGCCAAGGGACAGTGTGTTTACGGATACAAATCACAAAACTGTTTCGGAGGGATGGTGCTAGGACAGAAATAATGGAAGAAAGCTAGTTGGAACTCAGCGATATCAACTGACATGAAGACTACCTGCACCTCCCTTGAGAAACAATCAAACATTCTAGATGGAGATGTGTTTTGGAGATGGTCATCCATCTGCATGGCGGGACACTTCTTTGAGCATGCATTAACCGCCTTGCCTTGTCTCCACGTTGGGCAAGGCGTAACTGTTACGCTCTCTTCCCCGCAACAAGATGAACTGGCAGGGGG